>JAGDQP010070610.1:485-10734 GCA_022664845.1 Lepisma saccharinum
TTATATTTTCTGTGTATACTTTAATTCTTTCATTGCGTATGCTTGTATCTTGTATGCGACACTCAATAGCATTATTGGTCTATAGTTCGCGCATTCTGTGCGATCTCCTTTCTTGTGTATTGGACAAATAATACCAACTCTCCATCCTTTAGGCATTTGTTCTTCTTCCCATATACATTTTATGAGCTTGTGGAGTTCTTCATTCAAGGCTGGTCCTGCCTCCTTGCCCATTTTTATTATTATATTATCCTCACCTGGTGCCTTATTGTTTTTCATTTTCTTGATTATGGCTTCCATTTCTTCATATGATGGCGGTTCTTCTGCCCCGTCCCTGCTTTCTTCTTCCCTTCTTTGTAGGTTGGAGTCTGTGGTTTCCTCTTCTTTACCTAGCTGTTCTTGATAAAACTCTACCCATCTTTCTAATTGTCCATGCTGATCTCCTATTATATTTCCGTTCTTATCTTTGTAGCCAATTTCTTTTGGATGATATCCTTTATTTATTTGTTTGATTGCGGCATACATTTTCCTCGTTTCCTTTTGTTGGCTTAGGGTATCTATTTCCCTTAGCTGTGACTTCACCGTTTCTCTCTTTTTCTTCCTGCATATGCTGTTGGCTATTCTTCTTTTCTCGTTGTATCTTTGCAGGTTTCCTCTTGTTTCCCTCTGTATTGTTTTTAGTCTTGCCTCTTGCTTTTCTTTTATTGCTTTCTTGCACTCTTCATCGAACCATGCTTTACCTACTCTACCCTGCCTATCCTGTTCTATTATTTCTTCCGCTGCTTCCTTTAGAGCGCTTTGTATTTTCTCCCAGTGTTTCGGTATAGATTCTCTGTCTTCTTGTGTCCAGCTGTTGATTTTTTGTGCTAGATTCTCTTGGTATTGTTGTCTGTATGTTTCTTGGTCCCATTTCTGTGTGTTCCATTTTTTCATTTTTATTTCATCTACTAGTTGCGTTCTTTTTGTTTTCACTCGTAGTTTTGTTCTCAAGAGGAAATGGTCAGAGTCGCAGTTAGGTCCTCTGCAGCTTCTAACGTCAATGATTGAGGAAGCATATCTTCTATTGACCAAAACGTGGTCTATTTGGTTCATTGTGTTTCCGTCTGGACTCTTCCATGTTCCCAGATGAATTCGTTTGTGCAGAAAAAGGGTGCTTTTTATTATAAGGTTCCTCCTGATTGCCAGCTGACACAGCTGATCTCCATTATTATTGCTTTCTTCGTGGATAGTGTGTATTCCACTAACTCCCTTGTTGCTATCCTGTTTTCCTATCTGAGCATTGAAGTCTCCTATGATTAGGGTTATGTCGTATTTAGGTGTTTTGTCCAATGTTTCTTCCAGCGTTTCATAAAACTCTTCTTTTTCATTTGCATCTTTGTCTTCCGTAGGAGCATGTACCGTTATGATTGTTATGTTTCTCGTCCTGCCTTTTACTCTAAGTGAGCTGATTCTTTCGTTGACTGGTGTGTATTTTAACACGCTTCCCCGCACTTCTTTGGTTATTATGAAGCCTGTTCCATACTGACCAGTTCTTTGTTGGGTTCCACTATAGAAAATTGTAGCATCCTGAGTATCTATTCTCCCTGTGCCGTGCCATCTGATTTCTTGAATTGCTGCTATTTGTGCTCCACTCTTCACTATTTCCTGCATTTTTGCGGGCTTTAACATCGTCTGTACGCTCCAAGAGGCCATAGTCATATCATTTTTACGTTCCGCCGGTCCGTTTCTCTTGTTCTCCATCCTGTTCCGAGGCATTCGTTGGGATTTCTGAACAGTCGAAGTTTTCCAGGGTGAGGTTGTTAGCCTCACGCCCAACCCCCAACCTGGAGGGCCAGGTAATTTTTCTGTCGGGGTTTTCTTCCCTTAGCCTTTGTGGATCCCTCCACTGATTGCAAGGCTGCAGTACCGGTTTGGTCCGCCCTGGGTTCCCCCAGTACCTGCTATATCTAGCTGGCATTCCCCTATCCGCCACCCGGGGAGGCGCCTGGTGGGAGTCTGGTATCTCCCCCAGGCTTCTTTCTCTCTAGTCTAGTATTTAGTTTCAGCTTACATGTCACCATCCTATGATCACTCGAGATTTTGAAACTGTTCAGAACAGACACGTCTTGCAGAATTGCCCTGTTGTTTGATAGAACGTAGCCTATTTCGTTTTTGGTCCCATTTGGGCCTTTCCATGTCCACTTCCTCTGGGGCGGTTTCTTGAAAAATGTATTGGAAATAGACAGTCTGTTGGCTTCTGAGAGTTCCACTAACTTCTCTCCTCTCTTGTTTCTTTTGCCAAATCCAAAGTTTCCCACTTTCGTGTCACTGCTCTGCTTGGTTCCTACTTTCGCATTGAAGTCTCCCATTACAATTTTGTAATGCGATTTGCTACTATCCAAAATCTTCTGTATCTCCTCGTATAGGTCTTCGACTTCCTCCTCCGGGTGTGAGGTTGTTGGAGCATACACTTGTATAATTTCCATACTGTATCTCTTGTTAATCTTTATTACTACCCGTGGGATTCTATCTGAAATTCCTTCAATTTCTGTGATCCGTAACTTCAGGTCTTTATTAATTATAAAGCCAACGCCTGTCGCATTTCCAGTTTCTGTTCCTTTGAAGTAGAACGTGTGCCCTAACGGTAGTTCCAACTGTTCTTCACTCTTCCTCCACACTTCTGATAATCCTATGATGTCCCACTTAACCCTCTTAAGTTCATTCTGCAGTTCTTCTCATTTGTCCTCTCCTGCAAGTGACTGACAGTTGAAGGTCGCCACGTATAGGTCCGTTCGAGTTTCCGTGCCGGTGTCCTGGCAGTCTACAGTCCAAACCCGGGCATTTTGACCCTCTGACTTCCTGCAGGACTGACCGCTGCCGTTGCCAGCTGCATTCCGTTCTCCGGGCAATAAGGGCCTCCGAGGCTGTTTCCTTGCTTGTACCATCATATGTAAAGGAGCGGTGCTGACATTTGACTCACCACGCTGTCAGCTAATGGGGCTTGGTGAGCAGCCCATCCATGTTCGTTCGCCAAGCAGTTGCTTCGGTACTAACAGGCCCCACGACGTGAACGTATGGATTGGACATTAGGCGTCTACCCCGGTCGGTTCCCTTAAGTCTCAGGAAGAGGAATTAAGGGGTCTCCTCCCAGTTAGTGGCAGAAGCCTTTTGTGGCGACACTCCCGGTTTGCCGGTCCTGTCCCGGTTTCCCCGGCCATGCGTATATATATATATAAATATATATATCATTTTCAGCCATTGTCTCTCCCCTTTTTCTTTCCACATCCATGTTGCTCCTGAAAACGCTTGATTTCATCTACATCTTGCATTTGGACGTCGTTTCGGTCGTTTCTTTTCTCTGGGACTCTATAGTACATTTGTTGTCCATCTTCCATGTGTTCGTTTAGCTATATGACAGGCCCACAGTGCCGGATCTAGGAGGACAAAAGGGGGGAAGCGCGACGGGCGACACGTTTAAGGGTCGGTAAACAACTAAAAATAAATAATAAAAACTCCTAAAAAGAAAGTAAAATCGCATATTAAAATGAAATTGATCTACACGTGTTCAAAATTTCAATACCGGCGCGCTAAGACATTTTCTATGTTATTTCATACAACCTACCTTCATCTCTAAATTTCAAAACTTCGATTCAAGTCAGATAAACAGGTCTATTGCATTACTGGAGTTAGTAATAGCCATGCCAAGGCAGGCTCCAGAGAAGATAACAAAAGTACACTACGTGATGCAAGACAATGTTGTGGCCGTTACGTCGGCCGGTCGTGTTCTTTGGCTAAAAAATCATTGAAAAGGCGGCAGAAGGGAGGAAAGGGCGGCAAAATTTAATTTTATAGAAAAATTTCTAGATCCGGCACTGTAGGCCCATCTCCACTTCATCTTCTTTGCAGTCTTGATTAAATCTTCTACCTTTGTTTGTGCGCAAATCCATTCATTTGTATGTATATGTGCGTATTAATTTGTGTATTTACTATTTATACATGTTCGCTCGGTCTCTTCTCGAAACAGTGTTTCTTTCATATTGCAGCCCAATTAGACAAGTTTTTTAAGTTGTTTTCCATACTAATTTCAGGCAATTGCCAGTATGGTACCTTCAAACTAGGACCTGGCTCACGTGCTTCCAACATCCTCTCCCCTACCTATCCCAGTCTGAGTCAAATTTGCATAAAAGCCATTCAAATTCAAATGTAGATATTGCTCATCAGTGTCACCACCTTCTCAATCAACGGCGGGGTGTTTGGTTCCCTCGATCTGTCTTTCTCTTATTAGTGGAGAAACATTCGGTAGTAATGCTCAGAGAAATGCTGTTTAATGTATGTAGTAACACACAGAAAATAATATTTTATAATGTGGTAATATACAAATGCACCATACCTTAACAAAATAATGATACCATATGCCAAGGATGGAAACATTAACAACAATGAAAAAATAATTTGTTGAGATTAAAAATAACTTTCAGTCCATTACTGGATGAAGGTCTCCTCCATTTCCCGGTACAAATATCGGTCAGCAGCTGCCCTTTCTACATAACTTCTGGAGAAAAAAAAACTTGATTTCATCTTTCCACCTTGGCCATCTTCTAGGTCGTTTATTTCCTCTGGGAATCCAATAGAGAACACTCATCATTCACCTTCCATCTGTTTGTCTAGCTATGTGATGCACCTCACTTCATTTTCTTCGCATTAAACATATCTTCTAACTTCGACATCTTTATAGAGTTTTATTTCTGTTTCTCCTAGTTATTCCTAGCATGCATATCTGCACTGCTGTTTGCTTAACTCTCAATTTCTGACTTGTTTTCACATTCTACGTTCACATTTCGTAGCCATACATCATAGGTAAGACATACCAATTATACACTTGAATTGCTTCCTATTTGAGACACACTGGTAATTTACGTTTTAAAATAAAGTCAAAGCTTCAAATGAACTTCATAACATTTTTATTTAATTTGTTTCCGCGGAATTTCAAGGAAGATATAAGGAACAAGTGTCCAGAGAATGGAGGAGACAGCACAATAAAGAACTCCACATACTGTACGATTCACTCAATATTGTATAGTATTATAAGAATAATGAAATTATGACGGTTATGATGGGCAGGCCATTGTTAGGAAAAGTTAATTCTTATATTCGATTCTAAACGTACGCTAAATAGATTAGGTTCCAATAGGTTAGGTTATATTATATTCCGTTTAATGCTAGGGCCGAGAATATATATTATCCCATGAACTCCCACAAGTTAAACACTTCTGAAAGTATCTTCAGTCTTTTCTCTATGCGGTTCGTATACTGTCCGTGTACTTAAAGTAACGCATACAATGAATAATACACACACATGAAAATACATAAAGGTTAGTATTTCCCAACTGTAGCCACAACATACATTACCATTGGTTAGTTCGGTAATACACATAAGATGGTTTCCCAATTAGACTACACATTATAAATCCAAGCATCATCAATAACCTCACATCTAACATGCAGTTAGTTTGCTTTTAACACATTGACAGAATTAGGTTTAGTTAGGTTAGTTTGCATGCAGTACATTTCCTTTAGCGTATCCCTCAAATAAGTACCAACCATAACAAAAGATTATCCAACTTCACAATAGCAGCATATCCAGATAAAGAGCATCTCATTACGTAAACACAGATCTACGTAGCTCAGTTTATGGCACTACACCCATAACATATTCTGTGCATACTGTAGTACAGCCATCCCAACTATATCCAGGCATAGCATGCTGTAATAATAGATTGTACCACTTCTGTGCTCCAAGCATAAACACAATATCACAGCGAATAAATCAATAACTTCCATACTCACTGCTAGTATTATTATTATGTGCATTCTTAAGTCCTGTAACATCCAAAGATTCTTACAAGTCTAAATTTCCTTATTACGAAGTATATTATCGTATCGCAAATTCTCCCATAAGTGATTTACACATAAACGTTATTTTTCCACTACTAGAAAGTTCCATGACCAATTGTCAATAATTAGTCTCGTACATTCGAACTCATAAGTTTATCATATGTTTTGTTCCCAAACAAACATTACTTTCATCCATTGATGAATACCTATCTCGGACTGATCGATTTGCCATTTACCATTATTCATTACGCCATGTTTCATCCAATTTCGTATCTAACAGCCATGTTTCTTGATGTGGGAAAACTAGGATTATTCCATCTTGGTTGCGAGGCCGGAGGGAACAAGGGCTGTTGTGAACACCGAGATGCTCTTGGGAGGTTAATATTAAAAGGAATCTTCGAGAGGTGTATGTGATGTAATCTGACTTGATTTTTTCATGATAGAATTCAATGGAGAATGTTTGTTTCTGCGGTTAGTTCCGTAAGCCATACAGTTAGATCATCGAGAAACCGGGTAAATAGCGGGATGGTACCTTCAAATTGTTACCATTTTTTTTGCCAGGAGTATAGTAACGTTAAAAAATGGACGCCAACTGCGGATTTGTTTCTTACAATGGAGTTGGTAGACAGCTATGGTTACCGTTCATTTAGAATCCGATAAAGAAACAGTGACGTACAGAAGAATTTATTACTTTCGAATTTCAGTTTTTACAGGGCAAGTTACATAAATGTTTACATTTTTATTGTATCTTCCTATCAAGTAATAAATAACATTTAATGAAAATGGAAAGTGGTTACCAAATGATGAACCATTTGCCTCATATTTCGGTAACTACCATTTCATTAAAATTAAGAATTTGGATTTCAGGACTCAGGAGTACGAATTATGTCCAATTCGGAACTTTTTAACTTTGTCACTAGAGAATGGAGAACATTTCAAGATATTTAGAAAAAGAGGGAGGGCAGGAGGACAAGATGAAAAGGAGGACGTCTGGTAACTTAACTTAGGCCGACATTTCCCTGCATCTTTTCCCCTCCCCTTCCCAGCCTACGCCTTATGGATACCTAAAGGTCATAAATAAAATTCAAAACGAAATACACAGACCCTACAATTTTGCCTAAAATTAATCTAATTTTAAAGTTTGAATTTCGAACTAAAATACTGTAGTTTCGAGGACCCTACCACCCTGTAACCAGTAATCACATCCCTGTATTGAGACATATATTTTTATGGGAAGAATATATATTTCATTTTCCCTACATTAATCACGGAATCGATCACAACTATTCAATAGCTTTCTAAGCACGGAAAGGCACTAATTATTTTTTTTTAAACATTGTAAGTAGGTAATAATATCATAATAAATGTCCTGACACAAAATATTTTCAATATTTTTTTATATTTTTAATAAGATCATATCTAAACCTAGCCTGAAATTTTGGTAAGAGAATCTACGCCTCATAGAGGGGTAACATACAAAAAATCTGCCTATATTAAGGGCAAGGTACCGAGATAGGAGCTGGATTGTTGGTCAAAGTGTACAAAAAATGTATTTTTTATGATTCAATCAACAGAAGTCACTACTGCTTCACTTCGTCCTGGAATGAAGCTCCACCGAGTTGTAGTGTCACCTCCCACAGCGCAGTTTTCCAGGGACATATATAGGGGAGCTGAAATCCTCCTCCGTTTCTTTATGCAATTCATTTTTTATGAAATAGGCAATATTTTAGGATTTTACTAAAAACGTTAATTTCGAGGTCTCCAGACTCCCTAAATACGTCTCTGGCCATGAATGCTACGGTGTGGTAGGTGACACTACAACTCGACATTCCTGGACGAAATTGAAGCAGAAGTGACTTCAGTTGATTCAATTATAAAAAATACACTTTCTGTACACTTCGAAAAATTTTCGAGCCCCTGCTTCGGTACCTTACTGTTAATATCTATGGGCAGCTAATATTTTGTATATTACCTCTCTATTGGACATAGATTCTAGTAGAATAGTTACACAAAGCTGGCAAGCAATTTGCCCGTTGGTAGCAGCTGTTGCTGCGTGCGCGTCTTTTGGCTGGGGGTACGCTGATTGGCCTTTGCAGCTGTTTGCTGATTGGCTGGGGTCTTTTTGTTAAAGGAACATCGCTATTGTTAATAAATAGTCTATTGTTAGTCATGGCAGTGTCAAGAACGTGGGAGAAGATTTCGGTTCCCGAGAAGTATTTACGGGAAGCCGAGAGTGCAGCTGAGTTGTTGGCGGCGTCCGAGATTCCTGTTGCCCGCAGTCCTAGTCTTGAAGCTCTCGCTGGTGACTTGCAAGAAGTTGGTGAAATTGTTGAGGAGGAGGACCCCAAGTGTGGGTGTAAGAAAAACTGGATTGACGAGCGTTGTATTCATAAAGCAATTACTTCATGGATGCCTGAAGAGGAAGCTTTAATTTGTAATGGCTGTTTTTTTGATATGGGGAACCAGATGAATCATGAATGTGTAAGCTGAAACTTAACGGATGGTGAGCGTGAACAGTTTTTGGTGGATACAGCATGGAGTATAATGTTACATCCTGGAAATCTAAGTGAGATTTTCAACGAGTACGTGAAATCTCATCCAGGCACTGGACATTTAATCATTAAATTTGAGTATGGTGTACGTACAATTTTGAAGCGGAAAGTGTGGGAGTTGCTGGACGAGTTGTTGGAGAAGGACCGGGAGGCAGGATACAGATACCGAAGGAATCTACGCTTCAAGTAGGAGGAAGATGGCGCATTGTACATTTTGTGGTGGTGTATTTATTGTGGACGCTTGTGTACTACAAACATTTAGAACATATTTAATGGACAATCCCATTTTATGTAATGGGTGTAACCTTAAAGTGACTCATGAGTGTATGTATGTGTGGAACACAGGTTCGGTGATTTCAAAACATTTAATGAATCATATTAATCATCCTGAAGTGTTTCATGAATATTATGAGGTGTTTCAACGCCAAGGTCATGTGAGTATTAGTAAAAATACATTTTTTAAGAAATGTATTACTTTAATGAAAGATAGAGAATTCGTAGCTCAGTTGATTCCCACAATTATAGAACAGCAGTTTGTTACTGCTGATCAAAGTGTAAGTGGTTGTTCCAACCAGTACATCATTGATATGCAAGGTTTTAAAATATCCAGTCATGAATTTATTATTAGAGAATTTTGTCTGATGGCTTGTGATGCCAGCATACTTTTTCACTGTATGGTTAATCTTCCCTGTGAAATTACAGAATTACCTCTTGGTTATCAAAAACAGGTCGAGTTGTTAACTCAGAACTTTCACTGACTAAAGTGGGATAGTTCTAATGGATACAGTGTTGCTCATTTACGTAAAATGATGCATGTAATGTGTGAACCTAACGCTATATTTTATTGTAAAGGTACAGAAAAAGTTGACTGGATTAAAAAGATATTTCAATTGAATATTGTCAAAGATGTAAGTGATCAAGGATGTACTGCTCTGAACGCATTGAATTTCAATGTGAGTGTAAAAGCATGTACTTACCATAATCCCATTGAGATGTGTGGTTGCGCATTACGCAACGTTGTCCAACTTCAGTATTTGTTGAAACTCCAACATTCAAATGTCGTCGAAGCCATTTCGACCATTTCATTGTAATACCATGTATAATAATAATAATAAATACTATATAATAAGATACCTTGGGTGTTTTCTTTTATTGATTGAAATGAAAACTCAATGCATCTTTTATGCAAGAAAAAAAATTATTTTCTAAATCTACTCTACTAAATTTTCTATTTACAAGATGGATTCTGCTTTTTTATCTTTCTTACAAGTTTAAGTACAAGAAGATCATTCTTTTTCAGATCTTTAGTATTGAATGACTTTAAAATATTCTGATTTCTGACTTTAAAATAAATGAATATAATACAGAATAAGCCGCATAATATAGAATCATCATGCTGATATTGAGTTCTGTTCATTTTAAAATATTTACAATTGCGGCGTAAGAATTTCATGATTGGTTTTAGTACTTTTCTTCCGAGACTATCAAAGTAAAATCCTCGTCTGTTCTTATCGATGAAGATGACAACCCAATGGGATCCTCCAGAGGCTGATGGACTCAGGTTCACGATGAGTGCTGCAGGATGTTTTACTTGTACAGGTAAGGTATCAATGGCGTAGATTCCTGTCACTACACTGGCAGTTTTACAGTCTTTGAGAACAAGTTGCAATAGATCATCAGTCCACATGATGTTCAGGTTTTGTCAGGATATACTGCGACAAATCAAAGTAATTGAGGTAATTGGCGTACTGCCAAGCGTCTTTTAATTCACAGCGATAATTTCCAAATTGATGAAGGTAATGTGCACAAGTCCTTATAGGGAATGA
>JAGDQP010070611.1:0-10734 GCA_022664845.1 Lepisma saccharinum
CTCTTTTGCTCGGATTCCCACATGGTCTGTAACGAATAGTGTGCACCTCCTTTGTTTTTAACAATTTCAGCGTAACTGTGCACAGTTTACACGTCAACACACGAGCATAATCAGTGAAGACGAATTTGAAAAATCTGTTGGTGCAAAAGAAATCGATTAGGCATTTACTCAAAGAAATAGCTGTGATTCTTTTCAATGGGTTTCTTTTCAGCCGATTACCTCACTAATCGGCTGAAAGTGTCCAAAAAGACAAGAATGAGCCTTTGTTGTCCCCGACCACTGGGCACCAGGGGCCCGAATGCAACGGCCCCAACCGTGTGATTAGGAGAAGATGCTGGCCTAGAAGACTTTCGCATGGATGATCTTGAATCTCAAACACGTACTTCAAGATTTTACAAATTTCGCCGTATCAGCTGGTATCCGTCTCCAAAAGTGTTTTTTCCTGATTGCGCTGATTGTTGCAGCAATCCCAGGATGACCACTGTAGATATCTGTATAGCAAGCAACTAGGACTTCTTCCCTCAAGTTATCTGGAATTCAAATCACATGGGTTTCTTCCCGGAGGTCCCAGTTGACGATGTGTGGCAAATACTTTTTATTTTCCTGTTTCGTTAGATTTGGTTTGTCTATTTTAACTAGCTCATACAGTTTCGCCCGAAAAACCTTTTTCTGTTGTTCTTCCTTAATCCTCTGCACGTCTGTGAGCTTTTCGTGAATCAGTCCTATATTCTCTTCCTGTGGATCATCTATTGGTAATAATTGGAAATAAGCACTTTTTTCTTCCTCAGAAGTTTAAGAAACCCTGTTTTTTCTTCGTCATCAAGAGGATATACAGACTCCATGAGTTCGCTTCCTTTGCAGTCCTCTGGTAAATGATAACCTTCTTTGATATGACTCAAGTGTAGTCGATGTACTGAAACCGACCTGGGAGGTTGCGCAGGGTAACGGGATGTTTCAAACTTCAATTGATCCAACGTACGTATAATGCAGGAATGTTCGGGACGTCAGCATTGGCAGCAGTGCAGTGTGATCGGTATACGCAAAAATCTGAGTCCCCGCTACAACAAAATACTTCTCAAATTTTTCAATCCCAAGTACAATCGGAAGCAGTTCACGTTTGGAATTAAAGTACGCCATCTGTGCTTCTGTCAGCTTCTTACTTGAGTAGGCTATTACGGAAAACTTATTGCCTTCATTTTCTGATACAGCGTACATTGAGCTGAGTACAAAATGATAAAAGTCCTTCGTGAGGTCGGAAAGTAATAACCTTTGTTCTTCCGCGAGTTTATCCTTGAGGAGCAAGTAAGCTGCTTCACATTGCACATCTCATGAAAATATTTTGGCCTTCCTCAACTGATTGGAGATGGGCCTTGCATTCTTGGCTAGGTCAGGCAGGAAGAACCTAACACATGTTGTATTTATTTCTTTGATGTTGGTCTCCTTAGCTGTTCCACCATTTTTCTTCTATCTTCTGTGCAATTTCATTTACCATCTCTGAATCGGAATCCGAGGTACTCATAGTTTCTCTTATTAACTGGAGCTTATCTGGTCTTATCGCTAGGTTTGCATTTCTCATCCTCTCTAAAAAGTCTTCTAGTAATCGACAGTGTTCGCCTATATTATCAGACACTGGGTTCACGTCATCGTAAAACGCAATGACATTCTTCATGTACAGCGGACCTAGCACCAGTTCCATTAATTTGCACAATGTAAAAGCTAAAGAGCAAAGTGCATATGCCCCTGTTACATATCGATAAACACCTAATGGAGTATTGATCCCTACATCTTTTGAGAGCTCTCTTCTATCAATATCCTGCCAAACACATTCCTAATATCCAAAGTGGTTGCATATTTCCCCTTTCCCAGCAATGCAAGAATCTCCTGAAATCATGGCATCTTGCTATGATGCACTCTTGCACTCTGGTTCACTTCTCTCCCATCCAGGATGCACTTTAGTTTATTTGATTTCTTCCTGTGCAATATAGGGGCGCTGACAAACCTCGTTTCTCCTTTTCTACTAAGCCCTCAGCTTCCATCTTGTGTACCTATTTGCAGAAATCTTTCCTGTCTGCATCAGATATTGACCTTAAACACCTAAAGAAAGGCTTATCGTCCACAATATCTATTGTATGCTAAGTCAAGCAGACAGGAAAGAGAATACGTCCTTGTTTCTTCGAGAACACGTCCTTATATGAGAAAAGCAGACTCCAAAATTTATTTTTCCATTCTTCATCCAACTTTGCAACATTTACGGCATCGCCTAACAATTCTTCAACATTATCCTCTTCCCTCTCAATGACAAAAATTTCCTCTTCGTTATCTACTTCAAATTTACAAACCGGAAGTTGGCTGTTTTTCAAGCCCCATCTACCATTTTAATGTAAATACACATGGCGGCTCTATTCAATAGATCCCTTCCTCCAATTAAGTTTTTCAGTAAACCTTCTGTTTAAACACATGCCCATAAAAGTAAATTTTGGCTGTAATCTGCCCAGTTGCCATTGAACTTCCATCTGCAGTGCAAATTCTCAGACTGTCTTCTTTTCTTTTCCCCATGTCTCCTTCTATTTTTCAGTCAGCTGTCAGCTCATGACTATAATAGCTGAACCACTGTCTAGGAGCACGTTGTTAGTAATACCAAATACAGTGCACTTCATGAGAGGTGTTTTTATTCTTTCCGCCTTCCGACCTGCTCGGCCGGGGAAGACTTCCTTACGCCATTCTTTGAACTGGACATGTACAAGACTTCTTCTGGGGTCATATCTCTATTTTCTTTTAGTGTTTCAACGTACCGTTTCTTATCTCCTCCAGCGGTTTCTTCTTCACTCTTCACTCCAACTGGATTTCCTGACTGATTCCCTCCTCCACTTCTTCGAATTGGTACTCTATTTCCATAAGCATTTTCCTTCTCCAGTCTGGAGGAGTTTTCTTGTTGCTGTACACCACCGGTTCTTTTACTGCTAGCATCCCCCGGCTAGAATTTCTGGCAAAGTCGTCCCTGTCCTTAAAATTAATGTTTTCTTCTTTAGCATTTTATTTTCTGTCTCTCTCTTCTACCTGTTTCTCCTCTTTTTTCATAACGGCAGCGCCTTTGATGGGCTGGCCTTTGCGGTTTCGGTGCCGGCCCTCCTATTGAGTCACGGAACTGGTCTTCCTCGAAGCAACTTCCTTCTTCTTTCTTTCTATCTTCCTGACTCTGTTGCAAATCGTTCTGGACTGTGCTGCCGCAGGACACATTCTTTTCCCAAACCCTTTTACCAAAAGGAAAAATCTCATTCTGGCCTTCAAATCCCATCCCCTGCTTACAATCGAATAGATATTCCGGCAATTTCCAGGAATTAAGTCATGAGTGCAAGCCAGTATCTGAGGTTTTTAATATGATATAATCTGACTTTAATGCTCTTACCATGTTAATAGAAGTTTACATCCATAGCACCTCTTATTTTTTACTTCCCATTAGCGGTGTATATTGTTTCGTCATGCTGAAACAATCTTACTCCCCTCTCTTGTAATTGTTTCCGAAGTACTCGCTCCCAAGGTAAGATCGTTTCCACTGTCGATTAACCCAAACTTTTTCAACCCGCGCGCCGCAATTTCAACAAAGGGAAGTTTTTCTATACAATTTTCCTTTCCTCTTCCAAATTTCACGTTACAAGAAAATATGGAAGTTTCCTTTCCTTTATTGTTTGGATTTTTATGCATTGTTTATATCCATGTCCTGGACGGTCGCACATGTAGCAGAGACCTCTTCTTTCAGGGGGCATTCTTGGTTTGTCTCCCTCACCTGTCTCTTTATCCATTAACGTTATCCTGCTATAAAGAGCTGGATTCAAAGATTTCTCCGTTAGGTTTATCGGTTGATTGCTCCTGGGGTAAATGCTGTCAGCTGAAGTGCGTTACATGGCTTCTCTTCGCACCTGACTTAATTCTTCTCGTAAAGGAAATAGGTTAAAAAGATAGTTCTGCAATTTAGCTGCTCTTTCCTCTATAGCTTTATACGAATCAATTTCCTGGAATGCTAAGTACTGTCCATACGATGGGTGGCATTTCCCCAACACACAACCTACCTGAAACCTTTCGCTTGGTGGCGAGTCTAAACGCAAATATAATTCTTTCATTCTCCTAGTAAACCGAGATAGTGGCTCGTCTCGAGACTAGTAGGTACTTTGGATCTGTTGCTCGATTTCTAGAGTATAATTAAACAAGTAGAACTCCGCAAGGAAAGATCTTTTGAAATCTGCCCAACTCTGGTATGGTTGTTGAGAGTACTTCCACCCACGTTTTGCTGTTTTCCTTAGTGATCGTGGAAAGACACATTTTAACAAATAGGCCTCGCTGATTTGTCTTTCCTCACAAAATTCCGTTATTTCATCGAGATATTCGTACGGGCTGATTTCATTACCTTCACCAGAAAATATTGGAAGCTGCATTTTGAAATCCTTCATAGCGTTTTCAGCATTTGTTTTCTGCTGTGTTTCCGGTTCTCTAACTTCGGACTCAGGATGACTACTACTGCCTGAAGTTTCCTTTCCGCTGCTGACGGCGATAGTCCGTATTGCTTTTATGAGCTGTTCTTCCGTCATATCTTCTTCCGATTCGCGTCCAAACGCCTGTAGAATACGGTCCTTTACGTTCCCTGTATGTGACATATTTATTACTTTTCCAGACCTCAAAAATATAAACTATATAGAGTGATTTAATGCAACACACTTTCATCTATCTAGTTTTCTTTGATTAACAATATGTATTAATCTGTTGATTAAATGCCAGTCTTTTGATCAGGCTCCAAAGTTAAATTTACAAACGCCTAATTATTTATTAATGTAGTGATAATTTTATAGACACTGGGTTTCTGTATCCGTCTCAAAAATGTTTATCCTTTGGCTTATTAATTGGCTGATTAAACTCCAAGTTTTCTGATCGGGTGCCAAAAGTTCATTGCGTGTTCTGATGTGCTTTCTCTTTGCAACCAATAGTATCAGTTTTCTCTCTGGGAAGAAAATTATCTATTTCGAAGACACCAGCTCCAAATATTCGATTACTTCTTAGCTTTCAATCTGGAGAGCAGCATGAAAGGAATCCTGCCCGGAATTTGTCACTCAATCTGAAGTATAGCTCCTAACAGAATGTAGCATATCCTTCCTTAAACAAATTGTATTTATGATCTGGAAAAATATTTCCTTAAACTACTGATACCAGGGAACTCTTTTAAAGAAACACGATAATCCATTTTATGATAATGAGAATAAACCTATATTGTAACAAGATATAAATATTTTGTACAGAATTTGAGCTTGGACCATACACTGAACATTACCCATTAACAGTTTTTCTCTCAGGAATTAAATTTGCAGTGAATGGGACTTACGTTCAAATGGTATTAACACTCCGCAGTAATTGAAACACCGGAATAATATCGCTGAGTATAATCTTTTCGTCAGACGATTTAGATAAACATTTTCCCATCAATGTGGTCAGATGTATTTTTGATTTAAGAAAAAAATAGGGCTGACTTTTTAGTCCAATGCACGCCGGGCTCGAGTCCCAGTGGAACTATTGGGAGTACTGCCAATATCCTGAGATCTTCATAAGTCCTTGGATATTATTGAACGTAATTGTAGGGAAAACGTAGACATCCGGGATCCCATTAATGAGGTAATTTCTTCGGCTCAAAATACTTTTTGGCAGGCAACTTTATAACATCAACGCATCTTTTAAATACGAATTCTGATGTTCAACTTCCTACAGAATAGTAATTATCCCAGAGGAGAAATTAATACAAATATCAAATTATGTGCATCGACACATTGGGGCGGAAAATTTTTTGAAATGAAAAGGAAACATTCAAAAAAACGCTCCCCCAAAAATTAAAAAAAAAGAATCTGATTATGGCATACTGCACCTTCTCTCCTCCTGTCTTCTGGTGACGACTTGTTTCCTTACGATTGTTGCCACTTTACATATCGGCGGTAAAGCCCTTTGCAACCCTATAGACTTAATGCTGCAGAAAACCTCGACCGAAACACAAAGTCCGGTTCTATCTAACTTCAGAAATTCATTCTGAAACTAAGACTTGACCTAATTTCAGTTTAGTTACTGCTTGGCCTATCTCCAGATTTAAATTTCACATTACTTTCCGAATGGATTTAAATTACACTTTACAGTTGTCACTCTCGAATGGTAACAGTTCCTATATTTATTCAAAAAACATCTAAAATTTATCAAATAACAGTGATCACTTCCAAAGTCACTGTATTGTCTTGCTTAGTCAGGTGTTGTGGTCATTTACGTCATTAAAACTCCGCCTTCTTCTCAATCGCCTCTTTTATTAGCTGCAAATAGTAAGAAACAAAGAGAAGCATGGAAAATTTAGGTCATTTACAGTTACTCTAGGGTCAATACTGTTATTTAGTGGCGTGTAACAGGCTTTTGCCATACATATTCTCCAAATAAAAGTTTCGTATACTGCATATTTCCTTTACGCAACTAAGTACTTCTAGGTGAGAACTTCAATCTCCGAAGTGTGTGTCGTTCCAAAGTGACATAAATCACTGGTTGTTGCAATTCCCAGCTAGTTTCAAATCCTGACCTCACCGCGCAGCTGTAAGCATCCCACTTCAATACCGTCCAAATATTGAAAGGCTTTGGATTAGATATGTGCGCTGTTCTGATCAGTAAAGACGTAGATCAGATAACTTACAACACTAAATATTTAGCTAACAAAAAGTTTCCTCTGGTCTTACTTACTAATTGGAATAGGTACGGGTATTTGGAAATCAAAGTAAAGAATTTTCGTTTCAAATAATATGAAATGCAACAGCAGTAAAACCGTATAGATCGGCTGACCATTTCCAGAATTACTGAAATAGCAAAGAATCAAAAGAATGATGTCAGCTCTCTAAAATACTTACTTAGTTACATAACTGAACAATCAAAAATGTAAAACAAATGAATATGATTAAATTGGATTTCATTGGTCGTTGCAATTCTATTCGAACAAACAAATTAAATATTAACCAATCAGATAATCAATCGAATAAACAACCAGAGCCTCAACAGACATGAGCAAACGTTCGTTATAGCATCGTACCACTTACTTGTAAGATTACTCTTGCCACGCAAGACGAACTCGGTACAGGCTGATGGACTCGTAGTGGTTTCAGTACTGCGGTATGCTTTCGACTAAATTCTAAAACTCCAATCTGCCACTCGTCACCTTCTGAGTGATTACGTTAGCCTACAAGGAAATTTCCATAAATTTTAAAAGTCATGCCTGTGCTTTTGTTCGTGTTGCGAGGTGCAAATAAATCTTGGGCTATCAGTATTTACGTCATATCTGTTGAGCTCTTTTCTTCCGCGTTTTAGCTCTAAACTCGCAGGTTCATCGCTATTCGGTTTTAGCAAGACTGTTACATTCCTACAATACTAGCGTTACATTTCTATTCTCAAATATTTCTTTTGTACATCCTTTGTCAATTGTTATGTTTAGTACATACATGAAAAATGGGTTTGAATTCTTTGATATTTGCGAATACCCTCGCTTGACCCAGGCGAATCCTCTGCAGCTCTGCTCAACACAGCTTTCGAGCTACGGAAAGCACTTCTTGGTAGCTACTACAAAATTCATATGCATTAGTTATTTATATCACAAAAAGTAAAAGTTACAATTAATAAATTCAAATATCCTTAATCTAAAGAGATAGAGAAAGAAAGTGAAAGCTTCGGGCAGAACAGTAGGAAATTATGAGAAGCATTATTTACAATTTATATAAACATTTACAAGTAATCCAATCAACATATAGAACAAAATTTGAATATTACAAAAAACATTAATTTTTGTGTGCAAATGATTTATATATATATGGACGAGACGTAGTTACTCGCAACACACCTACAACTATGTTTTTAGTGTCAAATTGTAAGGTTTTATGGCCAAAAAGATCAACACCTCGGTGATGTTAAACAACTTGGGTCACGGAAAGGGCAGAATTCAATACGGCATCCGAAACAAGTTATTCTAAACATACAAACAACTACATATTCGAAATTATTAAACCTACAAACGATTTCAGTGTCAAATTGTAAGGTTTTACGACAGAAAGATAAACAAGTAACGGAGACCGACTTGGGTTATGGAAAGAGAATACTCCAAGATGGTTGCCGAAACAAGTAATTTCTAGGATGAAAACACCAATATCATCAGAACTATTGTAATGCTGGTGTCAAATTATAGTTTCACTAACAAAATAATAATCAAATCATGATGTCTACTTGGGTAGTGTTATCTGGGGCCATGAGGGAGGACAAATCTAAAATGGTTAACGAGACAAGTCACTTCTAGTATAGAATAATGATATATTCGGAACAATTGCACTTAGAGCTATAATTTAGGTGTCAAATTGTAATGTTTTATAGCAGAAATGATCAACAAGTAATGATAATAACCATCTTGGGCCATGGGAGGGAAGAATCCAATATAGCTGCCGAGGCAAGTGTTTTCTAGCAAAGAAGCACTCATATGTTCGTAACATTTACACCTAGAGTTATAATTGGGGTGTCAAAATATAGGTTTATATGGCCAATATATGTTGGTAGCTATCTGAGTAATCTGTCTTAGGTCATGGGAAGGGAAGAATCCAACATGGCTGCAGTTACATGCAATGTCTGGCATATAAGTAAATATATCGGGGGAAATAGTTATGCTATAATCATAATATGTTAAGAGATTAGGGATATTTTCAAAAGTTATATTTCACACAAGCAACAGAATTCGCGGATGTGTTATCTTTAGTTTTCTAATTTAATTCTAGGAATTTGTCCAAATATAATATTGTGGTGTATTATTCATCTTGGAAAATGACGATCAAAATTCGTTTTATTCTTCTTAACTTTTTTTAAACAGCAGCACGTGTGTTAAAATTGTCCCTGATTAAAATTGTACAGAGTAAACTCATTTACAAAAATGGTTCTATTATTCTTTCGTAAGAGCACTCCCTTCAGTGTAAAAGTGCACAAATAAAATTTATTATGAGTATATCTCCATCTTGGAAAATGGCGGCTAAAATTTAGTTCTTACCCTCATTCAAATACTGATTATTTATAATAACTCTATCGCTTACACTCTACTCTTAGTTAAAGCCAAATCGAATTTTATCACTCACTTCCAAAGATGGTAGCTAGAGTACAATTTTATTTTGAAAAAAGTAGAATTTCAATTGAAATTATCCCAAGTGGTCACCATCATTTGCTAACCAGATTGCTGATGCAACCCTACAATTCGACACCAAAGTCATAACTCTAGGTGCAATAGTTCCGAACATGTGGTTCTTGTATGCTACAAAATAACTTGTATCGGCAGCCATATTTGGACACATCTCCCCTTAATGACCCCACATATCACTACTCAAGTGGCACCTATCATTCGCTAACCATGTTGCTGATGAAACCCTACAATTTGACACCAAAATCATAACTCTAGGTGCAATAGTTCCGAACATGTGGTTGCTTGTATGCTAAAAATGACTTATCTCTGCCACGATATTGGATTCAGTCCCCTGTCCCTCATAACCACCATCATTTGCGAACCATTTTGCTAATGAAGCAGCCAGCCCAACATATTGACAACAAGTTAAAAACCCTAGGTCCAATATTTCTAAAGATGTGGTTTAATATATGCTAGAAATGAGTTGTCTCAGTAACCATATTGGATTTGTTCCCCTATAATGACCCCAACCAGCACTACCCAAGTAGCCATCATCTAATGAAACTACAATTTGACACCAGAATTATAACTCTATGTGAAATAGTTATGAAGATATGGGTGCTTTTATGATAAACATTATTTGTTTCAGCATCCATATTGGTTTCTTCCTTATCACCCAAGTCAGTCACCATCATTTGTTGATCATTTTGGCCGAAACTTTACGATTTGACACCAAAATCATAGCTGTAAGTGTAATAGTTCCGAATATGTGGTTGTTTGTATGTTAGAAATGACTTGTTTCGGCAGCCATATTGGATTCATGCTTCTGGTGGTCTAAGACGATGGTCACCATTATTCTTTCATCTTTTCTGCTATAAATCCTTACAATTTGACATCAGACACCAATATGTGCAATAGTACCGAGGCTGTGGTTTCTTCTAAGCCAGAAATTGCTTGTTTTGGCAGCCATATTGAATTTTCCTTCCCCATGGAATCAGATGGACTATCCATGTAACTACGATGATTTGATAATTATTTCACTAAGAAAACCCTACATTTTGACACCAATTTGAGAGCTTTACGTGCAATACTTCTTAAGATATGGAACTAATAGTTACTAATTTTCATGCTAGAAATAGTATGTTCCGGCGGCCAAATTGGATTCGTGCTTCCCCTAGGCCCCACATGTGCTACCCAGATGGCCATAATTACTTTTCCTAACACTTGTCCCCAAACCCACATAATGAGAATATCCACAATATTTTCCATCGAACTGCACACGTTGACCCTATTTCCTACCATAAGCACACGGGTTATAAAAGAAATTATTCAATTGTTAGGGATATTTACGAGACATGATATCTACAAGTGTAGTTAAATGCTTTATTTATCGGTAAAACAAGGACACTTAACATAGGGATTAAACTTCTACACTCTCGGAACAATATGCGAATTGTAATACTATATTTTAAATATGTCTTTGCTGTTAGGCAACAATAGAATACGTTACCATACATATAAGTTTGTTTTTC
>JAGDQP010070612.1:0-10734 GCA_022664845.1 Lepisma saccharinum
GAGAAGTCGAGGATTCTCATCGAGATAAGTTCCTCATCCTCCCTCTCTGTCATTTATCTTCTAAAACTGTTGCAGGCAAGCTTTCCGCCCCATTGTAACCCTCGTAGGTTAGTACTACTAGCAGCATGGCTACAAAAAGAAAAGCTTTAACTTTGGAAGAAAAAATTAAAGTGATACGTGAAATTGAAAGTGGAAGAAAAAAATCACGTGTGTTGTGAATTTGGTCTGGTTAATTCTACAGTCCAAACAATTTGGAAGAACAAAATTAAAATTGTTGGTGCATTTGATCTGAATGGATCAAGAAGTAAGCGGTTACGAAATCCTGAACGGTGTGATGTGGATGAAGCGCTGCTTAAGTGGTTGAAACAAAACAACGGAACAATAGTGTACCCGTTAGTGGACCTCTTCTTATGCTTAAAGTAGAAGAATTCGCGAGAAAATTAAAAAATGAAGAATTCGTGAGTAGTTGGTTTGACAGATTCAAGCTGCGTAACAGCATTGTTTTTTGAAAAGTGAGTGGTGAAGCCAATAGTGTGAATAACGAAACAATAGAAGAGTGAATTACTACCGTGCAGCGTAATGTGTGCAAAGGGTATGCTGAGTGTGACATCTTTAATGCGGACGACACTGGCATTTTCTTTAGATTGACGCCTGACAAAACCCTGAAATTCAAAAGTGAGAAATTTGTTAGTGGCAAACTATCTAAAGATCGTATCACAGTTCTCATTTGTGCTAATGCAACTGGCACTGAGGAAACAAAACTGTTAGTGACTGGAAAGTCAAAGAATCCTACGTGCTTTAAGAACGTAAAAAAATGCCAGTTTATTACAGTGATAATAAAAAGTCATGGATGACTTCCGAGTTGTTCGAAGCTGAATATGTCGTTGGGATTGGAAGCTTGGAATTCAGAAGATAAGGAACCTTTTGCTTGTCGATAACTGTCCAGAACACGCTGTACTCCTAGGTATTGAGAACATTAAGTTTGTGTTTCTTCCTGCAAACACTCCAAGCATATTACAGCCCATGGATCAAGGTGTAATTAGGAGTCTCAAATGGCACTATCGCAAGCTCGTATTATTGAGGATGATAGAGTGCATTGAGAAAAAGCAAGCTACAACGTTGGATGCGATCAGTTGAATTGAGAAAGCATGGGGACGGGTTACTACCAGAACTACACAAAACTGTTTTCGCCATGCGGGAATTTTATCAACTAACGCCGCCGAAACTGAAGATGACGTCGATTACAGTGATGGTAATCTACCGTTATCTGAGTTGTTGCGAGGAATGGACTGCGACATTCTGAACCAATGTGACTACGAAACATATGAAACAATAGACGATGACCTAGTTACAACGAAGGCACAAACGGACGACGTTATTGTGACTGATGCGAAGAATAAGGACCACAGTAACCATGAGAAGGAAGAATAAAAGCCTAAAGTGTCCATCCCAACAGTGAGTGATGCCTTAGAAGCGATCAGAGTTGTGAACATTTTCTACGAAGCTACAGGACGGAGCAATGAAATTGTGACGCAAATTATGGACACAGAACGTGATTTCGAAAGCTTGTATTGGGTGAGCAGAAGACGACAGACAAAAATGACTGATTACTTCCAAATGAAGATGTTTCGTGAGTACTGTACATTATTGCAGTTTCAAATCTCACGGTATTAGTTAAAACTATTTTATAAAATTGAATTTTGTGTTGTACTATATTGTTTACTGTATTTTATGTTGTACCTCAACATTGTAATGTTGATGTCGGGTTTAAAAGTAAGTACAGTTAAAATAAGCATAGTGGAGTTTATGTTCTATATGATTTTCCATCTCTTTCGACTGATAGAATAAATCTCGGTTACAACGATACTCGATTATAACGACACAATTTTCAAGCCCCTGGGGTGTCGTTATAACCGAGTTCTACTGTAATGTCCCTTTAAACTCTTGACATTTTATATTAATTGCATAGACTGTCGGTTTAATTAATTCATGTAGTAAGTTATAAGAAAGCTATAGATGTGAACAGCGTGTTTGGTTCCATATTTACATTTCTCAACATTTAGTTCTGAACGTTCCATACGTTCAATTGTTCAACATAATTGAATTATTGGGTGAGTGCTACCACATTTTCGGTTCAGTTTTTTATGTAAGCTAAATAGAAGACTAGCGAGAAACTATGACTTATTCACATAGAGGGCGCCACACTGTCAATGGCAATGTTTTAAATTATTTTTTGCGGGAAGTCCGTACTTTACACTTTAATTGTAAGTCTGTGAGGGAGTCCTTTAGGTTATATACACTATGATGTATTATTTATACAATTATTTGTCATTTAACTATTTGTGTCAATTGATGGTAATTACAATTTCTGTAAGATATGAAGCTTATGTATTCAATAACAGCATACTCGATATGTTAACAAGAAAGCATTATATAATAATTCAATAATTTACTATGAATATTACTAAAAGGTACCCGAGTGGCGTAATGAAAAAGCTTGAATGAATTCATGTGATGCTTTTATCCTTTTGCTTATGACAATTAATAATACAATTTTTTGTCGATTCTAACTAGAATTGTAAAAATTATTAAAAGGAGAGAAAAGAAAAAACATTTCCATTTTTAATCCTCTACACGCCTTTTGGCTTACCTGAATAAGAGCAGGGCGAAGGGGGTGGAACAACACCATTAGTCTTTCTTTTTATTTTTCATTAGTTTTTCTTCTTTCTTTAGCCGGGAGACAGAGAAAAACATAATATAGTAGTACAAACGAAGCATTCTATGACGGGGATTGACGTGTGCCACGCTCCCCGCTGTTAATTGCTTTTGCACCGGAATTCGTATTACCAATTAATGAAAAATCTTCTCCCTCTGCCCTCCCGCTAATTGCTTTTGCGACCAACAAACTTACTACGGTAATTGCTTTTATGACTAAAAAACGTACCACAAGTTATTTAATCTCCCCCTGCCGCTTGTCTTAGGGAACTTTGTAGTCGAACATTCGTATAACGTAACTCACTCCCCTTCCACCACCTTCTTTTGCCCTGGAAAACGAATAGAATGGTATGTTAAAGGAGAAAAAACACTTCTTTGTGCACAGAATTTTGTATAGCAAAGCAGTAACAAGTTAATGGACATGATGAAAGAAAAAAAGAATAGGGGAAAGTTGTTTTTAGCTTGGAGTGGACCATAGAATTTACATTACGAAAAGTAATGTGAGTTACAAAACCTGAGACAAAAAGGAAGAACTGATATCTCGTAATAAAATGTGATTTGATTGAACTAGAACTAAAGAGCTTCCGAAGGCAGTGGTAAATTACAGAAAATTATGTATAAGTGTAGATCTGAATTGAAGTAACATTTTTGTGAATACGTTTTAAAGATGCTACTGGTAATGTATGATTCGTGAAGTAATAGATATGATTTGAATGTAATGAGGGTGTTGTAGTGCTGATGGTTACAGAGGCTGTATAACATAGATTTTCTTGCCTTGTGGCAGATGTTTGCTTAAAGTTTAAAGTACGCGAATTGAGGCGTTTTCAGCAATAACAACAAACATGCATCATCGGTTTTTAGGCATATTCGTCCGTTAAAGTTTGACTTACTCCAACCTCTAGATTTGCTTGTGTTTGATTTAAATATAAATGGCTTGAATGGTAACTTTGTAGAATAGAAAATTACAGATGCTGCTTTAACTAAAGATTAATATTGGCGACAAACCCCCATCGCAGGACATAATGCTCACGCCGGAACCTCGTTCAGCGACATAATTCCGAAAGGGTAGTGCATACTGTAACAATTATTGCACCGGAACCCTATAGCGGGAGAAAATTGAATGCCGGAACGCGATTTCAGGAAATATTTGCAAGGCAGAACGTCATCTCAAAACTGTGTTGGACCGACATTCCAGGACAAAGCTTATGACGTAACATGAATGTAGCATCTATAGGTTTGTCAAGCTATGAAACACGCTTATTTTGGTTTGACATTTGAACTGAAGCATGGCTTCCATTAAGTTAGTGCTAACATGCATTTGGACGTCTATTAGGCCGTCTGTTGTATTTTATTAAAACTAATATGACATATATTTTCCTGAAGCTAGGAAATGGACTTATTTTGGTTTGACATCTGAATCGAAGCCTTTGAGTTACAGCTAACACACATTTTGCCATCTAAGAGGTCATCTATTTTATTTCTCTGGAATTGAATATGTAGTGTTTTTATCATGAATTGTGACTGGTATTTCGGGCAAATAATTAAGAACTTTTTAATATGATATGAAATCCTGATACAGGAACATAGAAAAATCGAATAACACTTGTCGTACACATAAGACAAAATGCTACAACATTTTAATATACCAGGTGTATAACTGATAAATAGGTGTATAAGGTGTTTGCCCATAGATGGCGTTGATATGCGTATGAAGCTATCATGGGCACGCCAGACCTATTGTGTGGATGAGTTGGACCTCTGGCTACACGAATCAGTGCACATAATCAGCGAGTGCAGACAACAACACACAGTGTACTGTTGGTAAGCATGACTAGTTTTGAAGCAGAAAAAGAGCATATGCGGAAAGCTCTGCTTTTCTGCTTCTGTTTGAAGAAATCGGCTGCCAACGCGCATCGAATGCTTGTGGAGGCTTATGGTGACAGTGCTTTATCGGAAACAACGTGCCGCGAATGGTTTTGTCTGTTCAAAGACGGCAATTTGAACCTGAGTGACAAGAAGCGTGAAAATCGGCTCAGGAAATTTGAGGACCATCAATTGCAGGCGCTGTTGGACGAGGACGATACCCAATTGTAACAAATGCTTGCCGAGAAATTGGGTGTTACTCAAGCAGCAATTTCCATGCGTCTACGTGTCATGTGAAAGGTTCAAAAGATCGGAAAATGGGTGCCGCATGAATTGACCGATCGGCAGCTGGAGAGAAGCTAACACACTTACGAAATGCTGCTCGCCAGACAAAGAAGAAAGTCGTTAGTGCATCAGATTGTGACGGGAGATGAGAGGTGGATATATTTCGTGAATCCGAAACGCCAGAAAATCGTGGGTTGATATTGGCCAACCATCAACATCTTCCTCGAGACCAAATCGCTTCGGACGGAAGACGATGCTGTGTGTTTTGTGGGATCAACAGGGTATCGTCTACCTTGAGCTGTTGCAACCGGGTCAAACGGTCAATGCCCACCGCTACCACCAACAACTGATCAACTTGCACCGTGCTCTGTGTGAAAAATGGCCGAAGTATCAACAAAGACATGACAGCTGATATTCTCCAACGACAACGCCCCCATCGCACACGTCAAAAGTGGTCCGAAACTACTTGGAGACACTTAAGTGGGAGGTACTACCCCATCACGCTTATTCACCAGACCTGGCCCCTACAGACTACCATCTGTTTTCGTCGATGGGCCACGCCCTCACTGAGCAGCACTTCGATTCGCATGTAGACGTCCGAAAATGGCTTGATGAGTGGTTTGCCTCGAAAGAGCAGGACTTTTTCGGCGTGGTATCCACAAATCGCCCGAGAGGTGGGCAAAATGTGTAGTTAGCGAGGAAAAGTTCTTTGAATAACTTGCTTTGTGCTTTCTATGAACACACCATGTGTTTTGCTGACTACAAAACAGCGGATTTAAGCTTATACCCCCATTGAAACTTTAGGACATATGACAAAAGATGAACGGACGACACTTGAACTAAGTTATCAGATAATCAGTCGAATGTGTCGTGTAACATGACAGGAAGGTAATGACTTAATTGTAATGTGAAAGAGGGCAATGATTGATTTAATAATTAAGACACTTGTTTTAGATAAAATATTTGTTGAAATCATCTGAGAATGGATATCGCTATGAAAGCAAATTAATTAAATAAATATGCCATTATGGAACTTTTTTGTATTTGAGCTGTTCAAATCCGTTTGAAACACTTTTCTTTGCAGCGATTTTATTGAATACACAAATTACACAACGAATAATGAAACAACACATTGTGTTTGGCCAGGACATTCTATAAAAACGGTCAACGACTGGACTTGAACCTAGTTGCAGCTACAATGGCAGTTTGTGAATATTCGAGTTTAGAAGTGAGTGAAGATTGTATCTTGAATATTATAAAGCACTGGACTCCTCAATTTTCTTTGACATGTTTATGTTGCTTTTACGGTGCTTCCATACAAACTGGATGCCGTGATTGTATTCACCTTCTACTGGAAGTCCTCAAAGACAAAGTTCTAGAGACGTTAGCGTACTATGGCATTTATAATAAACTTTATGAAATATTTTTAGATGCATCCAGATAGAACATTACAATAGAAAACGTATATATCGAAATATTGACAGATGACGAGTACATAGCAAATATATACTTTTGGTTGTGAACAAAGAACTATTTACATGGTGCTTCACATTGTTCTATGGAACATGAATATAGTAAAAAAAACAGAGATTAGACTGAAGAATATGTTTTGTTGTGTAATAGACAAACATTTGTACAAGAATTCATAGCATTGTTTTGTAATTACATATAACTGCCTCGTATTACTTTTGTTTAAAACATTTGAGACACAAATTATACTGCAACAGATAAAAAAATTGTACTCAAACTGACAGGATAATTTTTTTCCATATCGAATCAAACATTGTAATAAAAAAGTCAACTGATATAAAAACTTTTAAGCCAAAATCTTGGATACATCCTTCTTTGCTATAATAAATGTATCTTGATTGAATGAAACAGTGTTGTAAAAAATTTCGAATGTACTCTTCCACTAGATAATTTTTTTAAAAAATGTTACGTCACAGACACTATACATTGCAGGACACAAATCAGAGTATTATTATCAAGATTAAGAAAGCAGAACTGTACAATTTTTTGTGAAAAAATCACTGGCGTGTACAAACACTGTAATGAACATTATTTAGGAAAACAGATTGAACATTGTAAAAAAATATAGCAACAAGTAAGTTGAAGTGTCAACTTGTAGAATGTATATGAATAAAATGCAATAAAGAACAGATTTCAAGTCTACATTTAATTTTGTTTTACTTACTACGAAAACCGTGTGGAAGTGTTAGATAATTTTCAGTACTGGACGGATTTAATCTCCGAAATTTGTGACGCTGAAACACATCATGTCTCTTTGTGTTTTACAGATGACACGATAGTCTGATTTTCTAAGAACATGATTTAAAGTAAAGGTTTGTTTATTTGATACTTTTCTATTACTAAGTGATACATATCTTGAAAAGTTATGAGCTTACACGTTCGTTGATTCAAGGTAATTCCTCGAATTTTAATGACATGTTGAGTGTTACCTGTAGTTATTTCCTCTAGCCGATAACGTTCCTCCTGCTTTGCCCCTGCGCCAATATAGATATGCATTTTCCAGCCTGGAGGAATCTCATTTTTTAATTGACTAAGATAATAACTTATAGGTAGCAAAGGTGTTTATCACGACGTTAACATATATAATACTATCAGTATCAGAATACCAAATAAGCTCAATACCAACAGTAGTCATGGCCTCATTCAGCCGCAGTCTCGCCCATGATGGAATGAAAGCAGCAGTAACAACATAGCTGAATGCAGAAGGTGTTTTTTCGTTTTCAAAATCACGATACCAGACAAGACGTTTACCCCCAATAAGAGAATATGTATTTCCAAATGTGAAGATTTAGCAATTTGATTAAATTATTGTGTTGTATTAACAACCTTATTCGACATCACATCTCTGCTCCTACTTTCCGAATAAAGAGTTTAAAAATATTTTAGAAATAAATCGTAGTCCCACATTTTTCTGGATTTTATCATATTCGAGATCAATGCATTCATGCTTAAAATAATCAGTAATATACTGCCATCTACGTTCTTCAGTGAGACAGTTGTCGGGAAATAAAGAGGCTTCTTGTATTATTTTCAGGAACGAATTCACTTAAGGCTTAAACTTCCTCATCCGCATTTCCCAAATTTCATAAGTATGGAGAATGACTGTATGTGTATAATTTGCTGTATGTAATTCATCCATCCTAGTTCTACAAAGACCAAATCATAGTCTGTTATGTGCATTATACTGTAACAATGGAATGGCTAGATCATTAGGTGGTAAAACCTTACAAAAACAAGACCTTGGACTTGACTTGGATCTGGCATATACGTCCCCTTATGAATGGTTACGGGACCAACTAGTAGTAGTTTTGTAGCCCTCACCCAATTATATAATGAAGTAAAACCTGTATATTCTAATGTTTCGTTTTCCGTGCATTTGTACAGGGCCCGAAAGCACTCATTACGCCCTGCTTCAAATGCGTCTTTAGGACGAAATGGATCTTCAATATCAGAACAATGTTATTAAACAAAAGTTTAAATTTCCATAGATATTTTAACTTCTTTTTGCCATTCCCATTCCCATATGGAAACAACTTTAACTTTGCAAGTATTTTGTAGAAACTCCCTCTCTTGCCATGGTTTCGTTATATCTGTCATTTAAATTGCGTTCTTCCCTGTCTAAAGGTTAGTCTCTGTGTTGTGTTATACATCTGTGGACATGATAGTAACAGCCATAGTTTTCGTAAGCTGTACGAATATTTTCATCGTAGCCATCTAGTTTGAAATGTTTAATTTGAGCTTCCCCGCCTCGTTCATAGCATTGTACTTTAACGTTATGTTTGAATTCCATATACCGAAGCCAAAGTTTGGCTTGTTTGATTTGTACCGTGATGAAATCCTAAGGGAGAGATAATTGGAATTGTATTTTCTTTAAGATAGCATGAGCGAAAGCATTCCATTGAACTTGCACTTATGGTAGAAGTATGAAGAAAACATTGAAGCCCGTTTGTTTAAGCTTCAATGAGATTTGAAAATCGAATGATACTTAGAGTTAAAATACGAACACGATATTGTACCAATTCATGAAGAAAATCAAATGCCTTTTCAATTTTAACACATTCTGCATGCCAAGCAGCAATGGCTTCTGCATCTTTTTGGGATTTGCTATCAATATCGTAAAATTCAAGTTTTGGATACAAACCTACAAAATTCTGATATTGGGGTGTATTGAACAATTGCGGGAAATCGCCTTTCTTAAGAGATTCATCTAAACCAAAAGTTTCAGGCAAATCAGTTAACCGAACCGTCATAAAGAGGAACGTGTCTTTGTATACAATATTATTAATTGTTAATAGTATAATTTTATTTCCACGAGTAATCATCTCAGGTTATAATTGTTAATGTTCTAATAATTCACGTGCAACAAGCAACGTGTCAAATCAATTGCGTTATGTGCAAGGGCTACCACTTTTGTAAACTTGGAACCTTGTTGTAACACATGAGTAATAAATGTGTCCATGGTGTAAAATATAAAATACCGTCAGCATTGCCAGGAACATTGCATCTATAAACTTCATCCTGAAAATCTTTAAATTGATAACGATGCGTACCCCAAAACAAGGGTTGTTAATACGACACAAGAATTTAATGAAATTGCGTATTCTTCACATTTGGAAATAAGACATGTTAATCTTAGTGAGGGCAAACTTGTCTAGCATTTGAATCCTGAGTAAGTTCTACTCTAAGTTAGGCGTAGCCCTGACAGTGACAGACGAAGTCCTTGTAACAGGGCATCCTAACTTTCTTACCGGGGTTTTTGTCACGCTATATTGTGGTACGAAAGCGCGGCGCCCAGAAAAGAAGGAGTCAATCCCACTAAACGGTTCCAGAAGCGATTTCACGAGTCATATATTTATATACTTTAGAGTTCGTCCCCTGTGTCGGTTTGGGTGGTTAAGGCAACCAATGTGGTGCCGATGTAAATGAAACGAAGCTTTTCGAAATGAGTAGCTGATTACGAAATACAGGCTGGCTATCACTGTAAAGGCTGAGTGTTACTGTATATTACGAATGATATTCGTTAGTGTTGTAATAGAGAGGAACTACGAGAAAAATCAAAAAGTAACGAAGACAGCATCGAGCAGTTTCACAATTGACTCTGCTTAAACAATGTATACATTTGGGATATCGAGATGAAACGAGATAGTGTTTGTGATTGTGTGTGACAAGGATAGATATGGTTTTCATCAATCTGATGCAATTGTGATTTGTAGTGGCTATCATCACTTGAGGACACTCTTTTGGCAGTTAAGGTAATATTAAATCTACCCTCTATGAGAAACTTAAGATTGATTTCATTGCGCGTGTGAATCAAACGATAAAGATGAGTGACGTTCAAGTACTGACCACATATTTACCAATTTCGTATACGTATACCCTTTATTACATCACTGATTAGAACCCTGAACAGAATAATTATTTTTATCACACAACAAATGGTGCTTATTTAACACAAGAAAGTTGTGGTCTTCCTAGAACATCAAAGTGTTGCATTGACACAACAATTTTTGCTGTGTAAATTGAAAAGAAGGCATCTTTGATTGCCAGAGCTTGGGGCTACATAACATTACAATAAATGTACTTCTGAAGCTTTCAGTTAAATTAATTGACAATCAATGTTTAAATTCAGTCTGGGCTTGTCTCCTGAACATTTTACAATAACATGACCAGTTTTCAGTATCTTTATTTACATAAATATTGTTTATTATTTTTATTAATTTTTGTTGCTATGTTGAAATTTTGGAACAGTGTAAATTAGAAACTTTGGATTGTTTTCTAAACTGAATGGTAAACAAATAAAGAACATGTGTGATTAACACCTTGAAGAACATTTCCAAATCT
>JAGDQP010070614.1:0-10733 GCA_022664845.1 Lepisma saccharinum
TGCATTTTTGGATAGCCCGGGTGTGACTTCCTCTAATTTACACTCAACCGCCTACTCTCCGATTTTTCGTCTTCGCAATAATCCGTTCTGAAGTTCATTTTCCCACGCTTTCGGCACGCTGTAGCTCCGTAACGCCTCGCAATTTCTCCCCCATTGCCTCGGTATTTTTTCTATATTTTTCACTGTACTATCACCTCCCGAAGTTTGTCGGTCCGTAACCTTACCACCCTGTAGATGCACTACAAAGCAACACCGATGTCTTAGAAGAAGCGTGCGATGTTACATTTGTGGAGGTCATCCTAGATAAAACAAAATACATGATAACAAGCCGATACTAGTTTATGGACATGTACAATCAGCGTCGAAATTTGTACCCAGCCATAAAACTCCTTCTAATAACTTTTAAATTAATAAACCAATTTGAGTATGGTTTCCTGTAATGTAAAGATAATATGATTTTTTTTTTTTGTAATTTACAGAATGTTGTACTCAAGTTGGTCTATCTGTTCCAAAGTTATTCGGAGAAGAAATTTTACGACTGGGTACACGAAAATATATTTAGAGTGTAAGACGATGCCAAAATAATTATTTTAATTGATAGAAGAAGGTAACATTCTCGTCTTTGTGTAGAATCAATAAGAGATTTCAATGCGTGTATGGAAATGTAAAAATTTCGTGAAATGCACTGCAAAAAGAAACTTTCATTTTACAAATTTTTGTACACAAAATTTTCGGAATTTTATTCGCTTCGGGTTTAAGAAGTAAGGTACTGTGGAGAGTCTATAATGTTTTCTTGAGACTCATCTTTGAAGTTTAAATACTTCTTCCACACCCAAGATTTTTTTGTCTTCTTGAGGCTGATCTTTTGAACAGATCTTTTACGCTAACATATCTTCAAGATTACTTTCGAAACGGTTTTCGTTCATATTCTGTTCACGATTTGTTTTGGTAAATTTCACCTCCGGAAATTAACGGTTACTTAAATGGGAAGGTTCTATGTTCGTTCCCGCTTACGTTTTCCTTCTTTTCTAGGCTCTCAAAATAGCTAATTAATGCTCTTCAACTCATGTGGAAAATTAAGAAATGTTCAGATAGTAGTCAAATATTAATTGGAAGTAGGAAAGTAAACAGCAAAGAGAGGAAAGCTTAAGTCAGTTGAAGTGTAGAGTGCAGAATCTGAGAAACAAGAATTAGTTTCGAAAAAAGGAAATATGGATATCGTTCGTCTTTTGTTTTAACTTTTGTAACCTGGTTGTTCCGCGAAATTGGGTCGGTGACCCGGTCCGAAACTTGACCCGAGTAACTAGGTTACCCGATTGGCTAGGTCTTGGCCCGAATGACCTGACTGACTCGGTGAATCTATCTTAACTGAAATGACCAGAGTGATTGTGTAACCTGATGATCGCGTATGACTTTTTCCGGAGTAGTATGTTTCGTGCTCTGGATTAAGATCCCCGGTCCTGGTTACCCCTAAAAGGAACACTGTTCATAGAATTGCAACAGTGTATAGTAAGGAAAGAATCAAAAAGTAATTACGGTAGGTCATGCTTTTGCTGGAGGGGGCTTGGCCCCCGTGTTGATTTACGTGGCAATGTCATGGTGTAAGGTTACGTTGACATTTTAAGTACTTTCCTGCTCCCTACCATCGAAGACCAGTTTGGGAATGACCATTGTGTCTTTCAACACGACTGAACACCCGTCCATACTGCAGGGATTGTTGGAGGAGTGGTTTGACGACATGAACGTCCCACTAATGGATTAGCCCGCGCAAAGTCCTGATTTAAATCCAATAAAGCATCTCTGGAATGTTTCGGAACGCCGACTTCGCGCTAGACCACACGACTCAAATCGATATGTCTTCTCAGTTTGGCGCTGCGCGAGGAATGGGTTGGCATTCCCCAGGAAACCTTCCAACACCTGATTGAAAGTATCTCCGCGAGAGTGTAGGCTGTCATCAAGGGTGGGCCAACACCGTATTGACTGCCAGTGTATGGAGGACGGCCCCAACTTGTACTTCATTTTCAGGTGGGTGTCCTGATACTTTTGATCCCATAGTGTAAGTACTGCTATTACAGATGAATGGTAACTAGGGTGACCAACTGTCCCGAGTTGCCCGGGACTGTCCCTGTTTGGATCCTCGAAGTCCCGTGTCCCGGGCAGACCTTCGCCGGGACGCTTGAAATCCCGGTTTTATCCAAAATCTGTAAAACGGGATGTAATCATGACTGCCTCTGTATGTGCAAGATAAAAATAAGATTTTGGTGTGTAATGCATTCATCGTAAAATAAATCCAGGAAATTGATTAGAGTGGCAAGTGATTTACTGTGTACACGTGTTAATATGTTGTAGATTAGAAATGCACAACTGTTATGCTATTATAAGGTAACACGTGTGTATGTCACGTCTACACAGGTAACAGGTATAAGGTGTATGTCGCGTGTTTTGGAAATGATACTAAATTACGGTCAGAAATGGCTGCTTAGAAAGTTTACCAATTGTAAAAAAATAAATGTGAATGATTATTATTATTATTTCGTGTGTTCACATTGCCTTATTTGTTATTGTTGTGAAATGTAATTAAGTTCAAATTTTGGAACAGTATTTAGGAATCATAAATTTGAATTTACGCAGGAATTAATGAAGTCAGTGCGTTAGTAATACTGTAATTGATTCTACTAGTGTTAGTTTAGAGGGGAACAGGTATAATTATTTTGTGTGCCGTATCATGGGGTGGGAGATGACTTACTTCGATAGATTTAAAGGAAGTAATTTGCAATACAAAGATACCTTTAGTAAAAGGCTATTCGAAATGACACTAAAATATTTTTACGAAACTTGATTTTTGTTACCAGTATAAGGAAAACAAAAGAAAGCTATTTACGAGTAAAATGAACATACATGTTACTTTCTATGTGAATAAAGGCAAGGTACGTACAACAGAATAAGTGAGAAGGTATGTTCATCAGGCGCTTCCGAAGTTCAAAATCATGTTCCAACGGTTTTTGCTACAGTGACGTCACAGGCGGATAGCACATAGGGAACCTATCAATAGGCGGAGGGAAAATAATTTATTATTGCCGTTTGAGTGAGAATTTTTTGACATAATAAACACTGTTACAATCTGCAATATATAGGCTATAAAATAAAAAAAATATTTCCCTTCAATAGCTGCAGTAGTTTCAGAGCTGCAGCCTGTTATTTGATTCGAATCGTCAATTTTTCACCAGTTTATAATAAAAATGATTTTATAATATTATAATAATAATATTCTTTTGGATGTGAATTTTTTGATACAAAAATGACCACTTCCCCCACCCAAGATCAACATTTTCAACACCCAAGATCAACATTTTTGCTGTCAATTCTTCAGTTTCTTTGAACATTTTAAAATTATGATGAAGGTTGTTTAATAATCAGAAGGGTGGTTAGACCGAAAAAGAGCGAATATATTTCACAAAATGATCATTTTATTCTATTTCTTCTTTCTTTTGAGCTACTTCGTTATATTCTTAAAGTTTATACTGATTTTTTTCTTAAGCTTATGTCAATTACAAGGTCTTTTTAGCTGATCTATTAAAATAATACAGGGGCACTGCGCGAACTGATAAACACCACGGACTTTGTTGATGGACCACGATAGTTTTAAATTTTTACCTTGACTGGTAAAGATATTTTTTAATGATGTATTAAGAATGGGCAAAGGTTTATAAGGAATTGACCTTTCTTATCGTCTGAAGGCCCTTTCAGGACTTAAGGTTAAAAAAAAACAAGGAAAAATTGATTTTCTTAAATTTATTTTTTCATCCCATTTCCCGAATTTTTCGTGAAGTTTTTACCAATGCTTACTTTCGCTTATGATACTGACAACAAGGTCTCGCTGATTTCTTTGCTAGTATAACATGTACGCAGTGAATCAAGAATGAAAACATGGAAATGTAAAAATACAAGTTTTTTACATTCTTTTTTCTTTAGTTTACAATGGTTCGTGGTGTCCTCAAATCTTTCAACGTTAATTTAACTTATTTCTCGACGTCACGCAATGATGAATTTTGCACAGCGACGTAAGTCAGACGACAATACAATATTCTGTTGTTACATTCATATAGTTTTATATTTTTAAAGCATATTATAATATTTCTTTTTAATATGGACTTCTTTAGCCTAAAATAAATACTAACCTGCAACGATCTGTCGTTTGACTGGTTGCAGAACGCTTTAGGATTTGGGTCAGGACAGGAAACATTAGCTTGAGAAAAACTATACGAACACAGAAATAACTAAAAAATAAAGACATACTTTTCTTATACAATTCGTACTAAAAGTGAAAAATCATTTTGTTTATGAATGACTAAAAAGAAAAACATGGGGCGCGCCAATTCAAGAACTTATAAAGTGACTGTATATGAGAGCGCACGCCATGCTTTTCTTTTTAGTCTTGCATAAAAAACATTTTTCACTTGTTAATACATATTGCTTTTAAAAAAGTATGTCTTAAAAAGTATTTTTTATTTTTTTTACTTACATCGCTTTGAGCAAAAAGAAAATCTGAAGTAACTACTGAAAGGTTATTTCTAAAGCATCACATTTCATAGAGATGTCTGATAGGTTTACTGTAATCAAAATAATCTTGGCCGTACAAGGAAAACATACGACACTAGGAACTTTGAAAGGAGTGGAAATTTCATTACAAGCAAAAATTTATCTTTTATACCGCAATTTATCCTTATACGTGGCAAGGCTACTTAATTTATATACTCTTATTCCATATTATATAAAGAAAATCCCATCCAAACAGCCATAATAAATTATTTAAGGATAAAAAATTCACTATTCTACTCAAATAACAGGCCGTAGCTCTGAAAGTACTGTAGCTATTGAAACCAAATCTGTCTCATATTATAGGCAATATAGCGTAGATTATAACAGTTTTTTGTTTTATCAAAAAATTCCTATCCAAAAGGCCACAATAAATTATTTCTCACCATCTCTTAAGAAAATTCCTATGCGCTATCCGCCTGTGACGTAAAGGAGGTGTGGTTTCCGAAGGGACACGAGCGCACTCCGAAGTCCAGATGAACAGCCCCTGAATAAAGGGATGTCTTGTATAATTACCATTATTACACAAATAATATCATAATGACAACTATTGAAAATGTGCAACAATTTGCGAGCCATTAGTCCACAACAGCAAGATAATAACAAAAGTTTATCGGCTGTTATTGTTCAAACATGAATGGACCTAAGCGCTAAGTTTTAGTATAAAACAAGAGGAAAATTTCTCAAGTACCACCATCTTCAAAGTTTAATCTCTATAAGTGAAGTGGAAGAAGAGGTGAGCCCTCTATCCGCCTCTATTTTATTATTCAATTATCCTATTAAAGGAATCTAATCTAACTTTCGTGCCACAAGATGTCAGAGGTAGCGAGCAACGAAAAAAAAAAAAAGGAAAAGAAATTAAGTTTCTAAAAACGGTGAAAGTCGTTTTCGCTAACATTCAGCCAAGTAACCATCAAGTCCTATTAGAAGAGCAAACATCACAAGTGCTTTGTTCAATTTTCACTAAGCAATATTACAACCGTCTTGTCTTCGTTGTGTGTGTGTGTGCGTGTTGTACTGGATGGGTCAATGTTTGTCAAAGATTGTCGAACAGAATTACAAGCAGGGACATCTGTTAGGAAGGAAAATAGTTAGAAGGTCTCTAGAACCTTAAGCCTAGTTCACAAAAAACTTATCGTAACGTACGTAACTTAATAACAGAAACAATGTCAATTCAGATATTCCTTTCACGTATTAAATAACGTAGAGCAACTTGAAAGAAAGAGCTTAAGTTACGTTTTATCCGTCCAGCAAACCAGAGAACGAGCTGCTTTTAAATTGTGTAATTAGGTTGCACATCGTGACTTTCTTTGTTTATTTATCGGTATATGTGGCACCTTAGTTATGCGTGTTCCTTTACAACTGAGCAACAAATCTGGCATAATTAATCTACAAAAGATTACGTCTACAATCAGAACATTTGTGTTGATTATTTTAAAATTTAAACCTCTACACAATGAAGCCTTTTGTTTAGTACCATGATGCTCAATAGATGGCAGCTTCAAAGACAACAAAAAATTCATCACGCCAGGAAAAATAGACTATCTAATCTATTTCATGAATTACGAAATTGTTTTTTTTTCTATTTTCTCCACCATTTAAGAGAAGATACGTGTGACTGACCACTATTTAATTTTTCGAAGTTATTCATAGATTGTCTCAACTGGTATATATATGTGGATGAATTTGGTCTGGATACTGTCCTTACGTGAGGAAAAGTACCAGCAACCAGTAATGGATAGGAAAACTTTAAGCCGCTCCTATACGATTCAATAAACGTAGAATCAAATTATTGAACAAGCTGTTCGATGATTGCGTACACGATCCAACTGAAATAATCAAAGGGTTGTATCTACCTAGTGTTGAAAGTGTTTGGCTGATGATCGTACACGATTCGATAAGTTAGGCGGAACTGTAGAAACACTAATTTATTAAATCAAAGTTTTGATCACGGAAGTGTGAAATAAAAGCGTTACAAGGCTCCTGTAGGAGCCGCCTAAGGGTTTGTCTTGGATGGGATGTAGAAGTAGATCAATTTCGTCCATTACAAACTTCCAGGTGTATTGCACGTCATCGCTTCGTAGAATTGGGATTAATTTCCAGAGAAACTGCTGGCTTATTTTTTCTTTATTTTGTTATATACTTCACTTTTGCAACTGCTGATTTGTTTCGAGCAAGTTGCTTCCTCCGAGCGATGAAATGGGAGTTTATAACCAGGAAAAGCCACATTCGTCATCACGAGCGATGAAGTGGGACAAACAACGCCTCCTTTTAGAGAAGCGATGAAGTTGGACGACACCGTTTGTTTAAGAGGATCCCCATAGCACCAACACAATTATGACCACCGCGACGTACCTCTAGGCTCTAATCACGGAGAAGCAACCCAAATAGCAGACGACAACATGCCTATCATTGCCCCAGTAGCACACAAACGTTGTAAATATGTGGATTAAACGTTAGTACCGAAACGTCCGCCTGTTCAACGGTTTATTCGACATTGAATAATGGTTGAGATGAAAAGAGGAAGAAATGGGTTTAGCTGACCAAAACAAAATATGAATGCTGTCTATTGGTATATACACATTTAGTTTCATTTTATCCGTTGCTTTCCTCATGATATGCGGTGTTAATTTTCCAACAGTAAATAATCCAGCGGCGGCTGTGGGGTTCGAACACAGGAACGTTCTGCTTGGTAGCTCGTCGTCTTATCCCCTCATCCACGGATCCAAGTTGCGAGTTCGTTGTTCTTTTACGGTGGCTTTATTAACAGGCAGTCTAGCATGGAGTTGCTACGCGTTGTTCACCATCATGTACGAATAAAAATAAAGAATACTTTCCTTCTTTCTTTCTTATCTGTAGTTTTTCATCTTTAACAGTCTGATAATCGCTGCACTATTAAATTTGTATTTCTCAACTGTAATATGTCGCCTTAGAAAACGCATATAATGAGAAATCTATGTCATAGATTAACGCCCTATTAACGAAATTAAATGTTCGTTGAAATATAGTGATAACATTAGTAAGAAACACATTAAACAAAATCTATACCATAGTTGAAAGTAACATATTGAATACACGTTGTATTAACACCTTATCAACGCAATGACGTCTTTGTTGAAATATAGTTTAAAACTAAACGTAATTTTTTTTCAACCGATAACGGTTAATCAACGAAATGAACCTAAAATCAACGTTGAAAACACGTATGTGTGCTACTGGAGTGGTTACTTCTGACGTAATGAAATAGAAATTATTTCCTCTCTTGACAGATCAAGCAAATAAAAGGTTGTGTGTGTAGTAGTTGCTTATTAGCGGTTTAACGATATCTTGCAGCAAGACAGCTTTTATGAAGGCGAAATGTTGGTGACGACAGAAAGAAGAAAGGAGGGAGCACTGTGACTGAGGTAGCGTTGAATGGGCGACGAAACTTGCAACAATGTAGACACGTGCTTTCAAGAACACATGGCTAAGCCGAAAAAAAAACACATTGTATGCAAGCTTATGAAAAGCTTGATTTTCAGTTGATTTCGCCCCTGTAATTACGATTGATATAACAAGCTAGATTCAAACTTGAAATTTATTGTACTAAATTGACTTGATATCACAATCTTGATTCAAGCCGATCATAGAGAGTTGTGTTAATATATTTGTCCGTTAGTGTCATGGCCTGCTTTACGTTTTGTTGTAACAAGCTTGATATGACAAGCTTGTCGCGTGCCAACTAGTAAGCATGATTCAAGCTTTCGACTTGACAAGCTTGACGTAAGCTTATATCGTCGGCGGCAATTCAAAACCTGCTATGTGTCATTTTCGGCCAGAAATTATTATTATATATATATATATTTTTTTTTGGCTTTCTTTTTAAAACTAATTTATTATGACTTGAGCAGATATCATGTTACTTGCAGCATCAAATATTAATTATAACATTACTTTTACTTGACATGGCAAGCTTGTAAGAAGTTTGAATCATTTTTCCTCTAGTATCGAGGTCGTGGAATCTATATATAAACGACGTATAAAGAATAAATAAAGCGTGTATTTCCTTCATACACTTACTAAAAATAATTATGTGAGTTCGTTGATAAGTAGGCCTGCATTTGTTGATAGCAGGTACTCTGTAAAAAATAAAGGTATAAGCCCTAGTTCTACAATATGAAACTCTTTATGTACTCCTTAATGAGTACAGATTCTTCCTACTACTGTGTAATTTCAAGGTAAAAAATATGCGGCCGAGCGGAAGTGAAATGTGCATTAATAAGCGATTTTGGTAACTTAGAAAAGTAGTAAGAATTTCGGCGGGACCGGGGATAGAATCCAGTCATTTTGATGTTAACCTATTGCTTTAATAACTGCGCTTCGAATTATACAATACATACATCACAATTTCTCGTTATATACTGAAGAAATTCATTACGAAAGTGAGTAAGCGTGAATTTCTCTGAAGATAGTTTTGAACAAAATATGAATAAGAAGTGTTTTACTATGAAGTGTATGAAAAATGTTCAACATTCATGTTGAGAATTCATGAATTCACCAATATTTCTTGTATACAATAGCAAACACTTTTTTTAAACACAAATGTCAGAGATTGTACAGGAAATGTCAACTGTTTTATTTTTTACAGTGTATGCTTGAGGTTAGTGTAAAGCAACGATTTCTTGGTTTGAATTTGTAAGAGCAGCATTGTATTTTCTCTCAAAGATGAAAATACAGTATGGCCGGGAATAAGGTATACCGAATGTTGGCAACAATTTATACCGTCTGCGATGTTAAGAAAGGAGAACGTACGGTGCCAGTGTGACTTTAGTTGTAGAAGAGAACACGCTCCAGATAACATGCCAACTTGAACCAAGGTTGCCAGTCACTAGCTTTTAGTTTGACAAACTTGATATTGTGTTGAACATAATAAACAATCATGAAATAAACTGGTTGGAACAACTTGAGTGGCTTGGTTGCCATAACTAAGCTTGTAGAAACGAAAAGTTATGCGAGGAAGCTTGTCAAACTTAAAATTTATTCCAATTTTGATTCATCGCACTCTCGCTGTCGCTATAGTCTAATCTTCGCCAACTCCCACCTTTTTACTACAAGCGTCTCGTGCGATCGAATGAACTAAGTATTAATAACGATTGGAAAACCAGTTAGATCGTGTGATTCCGTAGCCTGGTGAGTACAGTATCGGATTAGTGTGCCGTGGGGCATTTGCTCGATTCTCACTCAGGTCAATTGTTTTCTTTTCTTTTTAAATAAGTACATTATGTTTTTCTTTCCTGTCCTATTAAGGTTTTTTCAACCTTGATTCTTCTAAACTAGACTGTATGATTCAATCTTGTTAAAACCTTTATGGTTTTACTAGCTAAGCTTACATTAACTTCACACAATTGTAAAAACAAACTTTATTCAGTTCTCGAATCAGGTCAAAATTGTTATGTGGGGGTCTAGTAAAAAGCGATCCGTAATGGCCTTGACTATTAGTCAGAAGGCATTTGTTGTGTTGTGACTATTTCCGCTCATTCTTAAGTACCCAAAGTGGTGAACGGCGTGTGAAATTTGCTTGGAACTTGCTCGAGTTAGAGTACCAGAAACCTCCTTGAACAAAACCCTCAGTGGTGTTGCTAATTGCAAAATTCTATCAAACGACGTCAATGCTGTGTCAACGAAAGAGCTCTCGGGAAGAAAGCTATATTGGTTTCAGCAAGACGGAGCCACTGCACACACACCGCTAGTAAATTCTTCCTCCTACAACATCACTTTCATAACCAGTCAGTCTCGATGCAAACAGATTATTCATTTCCTGCCCAGTCACCTGATCTAAACCCAACTGATATTTTTTTTCTGGGCGGGGGCATACTGAACGGACGTGTCTACCGTGACACAGTGGCTCATAATATTGAACAACTAAAACTGAATATTACTTGTGGGTTGCATACAGTCAATTTCATGTGATACAATTGCGTCCATGTTTCACAATTTGCCGCTTCTCATTGAAAATAGTTTTGCTGTTGTATTGAGCACACAATTGGAGCATCTTTATTGAATATTTTTTATGTGCTGATTGTTCTTTTTCTGGTCAGATGCTATCTTGTACTGCTTCACCTATTGTCTTTGTAACATTATGCATTAAAACTCAGTTC
>JAGDQP010070615.1:0-10733 GCA_022664845.1 Lepisma saccharinum
TTAAATACTTTTTGTTGCAAAGTTTTTTTCTTAGAAACTTTTTTCTTTCTTACTAGAACTTTTTGTTCCAATTTTTTTTGTTGCAAACTCTTCTTACAAACTTTTCTTACCAATATTTTGAAAAGACAAATACTTTTGTTACGAAATTATTTTTTGTAAAACAAAATGACAAAAATTTCTTTACCATTTTTTGTAATGACAAATACTTCTGTAAGTTTTATTTAATACTTATGTAAAATATTGTCTTCTAAGGTAAATTTGTTAAAGGAGATTGGAATAAGAATGCAAATCAGAATTCTTGTTAACTTTTTATCATATCCTTTTCATTGTACAAGAAAAGTATTTACTATGATTTCACTTTATATATCAGTATTTTGTATTAGTTGTCTATAAACACATTAATTTATACCAGTTGTTTCCTTATTTCAGCATTGTTTGTATCACTTGTCTGGAAAAGCATCACTGTTCAATAGCTTGTATCAAGTCTATAGTCACAACACTTTTGCATCATTTGGAAAATGTTTGAGTCTGTATATATCTTACTTATGCACAAATAAAAAGTTCCTTGTTAGTACAAGTCAATTATTTTATTTCCTATACAAATACCAGTCCTTGTGTATATTCAAAGTTAGAAGGAGTGAAGATCTTTGTTGGTACAAGTCCATGGATGCAATGTATCTTTCACCCATAAGATTAACGGATTCTGTCCTTACATTCGGAATCTGTCACCATTTTCTTGTAAGCCGTAAGAAATTTATGCAGTATATCAATAGAATCAGTGTGGGATTCAGTAAATTTCTGGTATATCTGATCACAAACCAAGGGAGTTGTTAATACGTCAACCATACGAAGTAGAGTAATTTCCTTGCTTAAGTCTACACACGCATGGTCAAAGGAAATATCGTGAAAGCACTCATCACAAAATATACTAAAGCAAGGTGTCCATTCTTCAAGACTTGACAGCACACAGTCGACAGCCACCTCGGCAAAAGTACACTCACAGCTAGCCATTGTTTCCTGATTCAGCTGCAGCAGACTGTCACAATCGAATCGTCATGGCAATTTATTGACTTCATCAGCCAATCAGATTATTTAAATTCAAATGACGTCATTGCCTAGTTTGGTAGTGTTTGTTTGCTTAGTTCTTGTTACAACTCTACAAAAATGCCGTTTTATTTATAAAGCCTACTGGAGCACGAGACGAGTGTATTAACACTTTTAAAAGTTTTGTAGTCATTAAGTAGTTTTGGATACTCCTTTTGCAGTCCGTATCCTGTTAGATTTGCAACCTAACAATACTAGTAAGATACTTTGCTTTTGGAAATGTAGTCTAACATCCTAGTATATCAGACAAGAATACTTGGTGATATCATTTTATTAAAATAATCCATGGTTGGCAACACTTAAAAGTTTGGTATAAGTTGACAACTCTTGTTGATGTTGAATTACTATACAAATGGTAAAGAATAACTTATTAAATTATTTTAAGATGGAAACACTGTTAAGTGTAAGATGACAACACTGATTGTTCAGCAATGCCAGCTGGCTGTGATATTCTTTCACAGACTTTCCCCCACCTGTCTCCTACTCTTCCTGTTTCAAGTAAGCATATGGTTGCAGGCTGTGAAAGCAAGCCATGGACTTCTGGTGTGCAGTGCTAGTTTCTTAGTGTGTGTGTTTATGTGTGTTTCTGACGGGGAATCTGCAAAAGTTGGCATATGCGGGAAATGTTCTTGCATCAGGCGACAACCACCAGAAGTCCCGTAACCTTAGGAAATATTGTTACATTATACTACCTAAGATTCTGGCAGGGAAAAATATAAAAGTAAGTAATTATAATGTCTTATTATTCTTATATTTGTTTCTATCTACATTACAAAACACTATATACAAAGGCTATACCCAGTTTAATTCATTAATATATTCAATACAACTAGATGGTCTCAGGAAAGGTAGTTTTATCAATCCGTGTCGTATAAGGAGAGAGTACATTGTAATTCTAAGATGTCAATCACTTGAATTGACACAACAAGCAGTCCAACATACCTCATTTTCTTCTTATATTACGAGTAAATGTGGTCCCAGTCTTTTTTTGGCTATAATCAGCTCTTTCTAGCTTTCATTTGATTCAAAGTACTGCAAATGGTGTTTATCTTCGTAAGGAATCAGTCTTTTCGACCATAACGTACATGCAAAATCGTAATATAGTCATAAAATACAACGGAAAGAGTAGATGATATCTAAAATCATGTTCAAGCTACTTCAAATGTGAGTTTTCTCGCTATATATTGTTTCAAAGTAGTCGATATTATGTAAATCCATGCTTTTCGTCTTCAAATACACGTTCAACCTAGTTTCAATGACGGTTTTCTTGTTACATATTGACTAAATATGGTTCTTAGGACCTCTCTTTATATTATTAAAGCGCATAATATAGACAATTTTGATTTACCAGAGTTGATTTCCCAATTAACATGCAAAGTGTACAAGTAAAATAATGTCTACACTCCATTCTGAACAGTCCCTCACGCGAGAAAATCGAAACAATGAGCCCTTCGTACCATATTTTTCGTGAAGATATAGTTTGTTTCTCTACTATTCGTGTTGAAATACCAATTTCAATGTTCTATATTAACAAAATTGCATTGCACATGGTCAAATTCGGGTAATCTGCTTTTGGTGCCGTCATTTTCATATTCAAGAACTTGTTTTGTAACAACTAACCTCTAATATGGCGTTACTCTCGTATTTTCGGGTTTCAAAAGTATCTTAAAAACTAGTTTTCTGCTTAAAATCATGTTTGAATATCTCTTTCACAGTACGTATCGGTAAATAAGAGGACTTCATTCCCTAAGTTTCACATCAATTAGTCCTTTTCGTGTTTTATTAAAGTTCTTTCTACTTGAAATCCCACTTTTCTCCCTATATATTGACTGGAAGAACTCCCTTCCTGATAACAAACACCGAAAATAGTTGCAATTTCATCTGAGAAGTCCGCTTTAAATACATCATAATCATGTTTGTGTTATAGATTACCACCAAATAATTCTTTCCAGGGGTAAAATACAATGCAAAAAACTCATTTCTAGTTAAATTATCTGTTAAATAAGTTCTCCAAAGTGATAGTTTTATGTTTAATTCATTCTTTTCCTATTTCAAAAGAGGTATTTTCTCCTAAAAACGCCAATGAATACCTATGTGAAGCAGGAAATAGCCTTCAAAACAGTTGCTAATCGACTAAGTTCTACTTAAACATGCACGTTAGAAGACGTGTTATATAGGTTTTCCATTGCATAAAACAATAAACACGTATTAGGGTAAAATCAGATTTCAAATATGGTCCAGATGCGTCTCGTATGCTATTCAAAGGAATAATCACCCTGTATTAAGGTAGATTATCTTAAAAGTAGCGTCTATAATTCTGTATATAGTTTTTGCATGTCCTCTGAGGCAATATATACCTGATATTTCAACTTAAAATAGATTTCTACACATACAGTACACTTCTTTGTACACTTTCAGTACGCTAACTAGCTCACAAATAGCGATATTGTAGTAATTTCGACTTTAAAAGTTTTAAGAAACATCTCAAAAGTAAAATATTACGAAAACTTTTCCTTACAAATGCATTAATCACATATCGTACGGTACTTTGTGCACAATAAATGCACTTCTAGTGTTCAAATTATTCCAAAATTGGTACTAATGCAGTAATTTCGGTTTACATTGGTTCAAGTCGCACGATTCTACATGTAAATTATATATATTTCATCGTCTCAGGACTTCAAATCATTCATTTATACAAATAGAGGTGTGAAAACAAGCAAAACACTTCTTATGCAGAATAATCACATCTCTGGAGTAAAAATTATTCATAAAAGATGATAGTATTATAGCAAATAGATATATCCATATTATATATACGTAATTTCTTATATAAAGCTATCGTTAGATAGATTATCTTTGAATATTTATCCTAACTATGTAAATTCTTCTTTTATTTTGTATCAAACCTCACTTTTACTGTTTTCGAACTAGTATCACCCTCGTATATGCTTATTCAGGAAAAGAGTTATCATGCATTTTGTTTCGTACCTCGAGGGAGAAGGTTTTCACTTCTCCAAATCTTCTCTGACACTGCGAAAATTAAAACGATATTTGACGCGTGCGACAACAGATGGCGCAGCAACAATTAACGTCTGCGGCAGACACATCGCTGCCTCCACCCTCTCCAATCGACGCGACCAGATTTCCGGTTCACACAACCAGAAGATTCTCACGGCTCTCTATGAGGTCAAAGAGTTGAACCTTGGGCCCAAAGGTGATGTTCTATGCGTTAGAAGATGACAGTTTTGTCACAATAATAGTCTACATATGTCATTTTTGCACGAGGTGCTTGAATTTCGGTGGAAGAAGCTCCCACAAAAGCGACTTCATCTACTGATCTAACTATAAACTATTATTTTCCACATAAAATTTGCCCCCTCGCTCCAACCCTCATTTTTTAACATTTTTCAAAATATTTTAAAAACAGAGTACTATCAAAAATGTAAGTTCATAGCGCACTAGAACTTACAAATTACTATGAAATACAATGGATAGCGATCTCGAGATCTTGTCCATTGATGAGTGATAAGTTTTCAAAGATTATTGCGTCATTATTTAATTGAAGTCTCAGCACTCATCAATCGACCAGATTTGGAGATCGCTGTCCATTGTATTTCATAGTAATTTGTTAGTTCTAGTGCGCTATGAACTTACATACTTTATTGTACTCTTAGTTTTTTTTTTAATTTTGAACAGTGTTAAAAATAGGGCGGTTGGATCGAGGAGCCCTCTTAAAAGTTAAATTTATCTTAAAATATGACATTTGATGACACACTCTTGTCGTGACAGGTAATGTTCAGTTGGAGACTGATTCGCGATTCCTCCTCAAATTGTCCTGAGTTTAAACATTTATTTACTCGTAGGTGAAACTAGATCATATTACTCATTCGGGTGCACGTCATCGTGGTGCACACATATTCTTTTCTTCTTTCTCAAAGAATGTAAAGAACTGGCGATACTTCCCTCCGAGTCCCGACAGTTTGCCTTATAGGGTCTCTGGCAAAAAGGATGCTTTTTTCAGGTGATTATTATTTCAAAACACAAGAATGCAAGAATTTTAATGCTACCGAAGGTGGAGAGGATGCTAATTCTATCAGCTGCAGAACTTGTGGTGCTCTGAAATCGTAGCAGCACTGTAAATCTTATCAATAATAAGAAAAATAATTTTCTGTATATGTATTTTCCTGTATACTATCACTAAAGTGCTGTGTGCTTCACCTTTTTAAATTAAGAGGAAGTGCTTTGTTTTGCATTCTGAAAAAAGGAGGACTGCGAGAGAAGTGAAACTCTCCTACGGTTTCATAAACAGCTGTACGTAGCTTAAAAACTCAAGTTTGGAGAAACAAAAAAGTGCTGTTCCAATTATCAAAACTCATTTCGACTATAAGATTCAACGGAAGAAGGTTATCCACAGTAGGGATGTAAAACATTGACCAGTGGGAATGCTTAATTGTTACGTGGGAAATCCCACACACCTAAATTCTCACACAGCATACATAACATAAAAATCATTTTTCAAGATACGTAACTTCACTTTAAAATGAACAACTATGTATTCCGAGATAATTCATTATCCCAAATAGCCCTTGTATGACTAAAGTACTCATTTTAATTAAGAATTTATTTATTTTGAAATAGACAGAATATTTATTTGTTGAATTTGAATTTAATTTGTAAGGCCTTTACGCAACTTTGGCTTCAGGACGGATGGATGTTGATGGAATGAAGAAAGTGGCAAGAAACGGGAATACCCCGAGAAAACCCACCCAGGCGGGATTTGTCATCCACAGAGCAGACATGGCATGAGCTGTGATCGATCCGAAGATCCCCAGCACAAGAGGTGAGCGCTATACCGTTTTGCCACCGCGCTCGGAACTTATTTGTTCGTTATTCACCTATCCGAAATATTCCATAGATATGTTTACACAGTAGGTGTTCATTTCAATGTTCAATTTCGCGAGGCTGAGGTTGAGTGAGGTCGAGGTCGACGTCGAAGTCCCATCGCGAGGTCGAGCTCGAGGATGAGCAAGGTCGGGTTCAAATATACACCTATGCTAAGGAGTCACTCCAGTATCCAGAAAGTCGCGGATGAGATTCAGCATTCTGTGATAACTTCGCTGTTGAAAGCATGAAGAAACATATACATACTCGCGCACTCTCTCTCTCTCTCTTACACACACACACACAGAGAGAGAGAGAGAGAGAGAGAAACTGCGAGTAAATGAAGGATACTAGTAGACGATCTTTCTGCTACGTGGGAGAAGGTTTAGTCGCTTGCGAAGGAAACTATGGCATTTTAAATCCGAGAATATTATTACATATTCTGTATTTTAGAGTAATTGAATTAAAAATTAATTAACTTTAAGAAAGGGGGTGTTGCGCAACGGACAAACAATAGGACGCACCGCCACTGGTATGCATATACGTATGTATACTCTTCTTGATTCCTATTAGTTCCTGCCTGAGTTGAGAGTTGTCGTCAGACTGCCCGAGAAACTGCTGTTGAAGTCTCAAAGTGAAAAATTTTTTATAGCGCTATTTCAGCTACTATGTAGATTGTTAAGATACGAATAAGGGCATAAAAATACAATTTTCAAAAATACTTTCGAAAAACTAAGTGGGAAAGAACATTTTCGTTTGCTACGGTAGCAAGATTTTTTCAGAACTGTTTGGTTGGCTTCTCTTTAAGGAGAGCCCACATGGAAACATTTACGGTACGGCACTCTTGAGTTAACAGCATTTTTACGTATGCCTACCAATAACCGGGGAATGGACGCACCGTGCCCACGCTTCCGGGACCTTCGGATCAGCTTCCCGATGCGTTAGCCACAAGAGCAATCTCGAGCTGCCAGATTGAACGCTTCTCGGTGTTACTTATAGTTCCAGCCACGCGAGAGTGGACTATTCGTAGTGTTTTCACATTCTATTCATAACAGAAGCCACTCCATATAGTTCTGAAAAAAATATTGCGCTACGGTGGGCAAGAAAGGGCAAAACAATTGACAATCGATTGTAGTTCATAATTTTGCCGTATGCTTTCCCTTCACGTTTTTGTTATTAATATTGTTGTTGTTATGTTATAAAAATTGTAGAGAAACCGAAACAAATAATTTGTTCATTAATAAAACTATGTATTTTTAATTATTAACAAGTTTTTCGTTTGTTATTAAAATCGTGGTCACTGTAACCAAATTGGTCAATGGTTATGATATAAATCACTTATTTCAAGTAGTTGGCAATATTGTACATTCGTTGCTAGGCAACTTGTAAATAAGTACTAAATTTCGAGGCCGCGTATGAAGATAAACTTGGTGAGCATTTAGCATAATTTTCTTCAGAATTCTAAGTAACTAATATGCAGAATACTAAATAATTCTTGTTTGTGATGCGTGTTAGAGTTTGTTCCTTCTGTTCTTGAATTTTTTGTTGCAGGAAAGGTATTTTTGTATATTCAACCAACGCGACGAACACCAGGTCATGTCTTAAATGAAGTTTTTTATTGCTTATTTTCCTGTGTTAATTTTTTTTAGTAGTACATATCTGTTGAGACCATTACATATCGTGTTGCTTCCGATTTTATTGTTGCATACCAAAATCAACAATCTTTTCTCGATTCTTCTGGAATCTCTACATTATAGATGCATCTTGGAAGCAAGCGTAGAGATCCCTGCATGTAGAGGTGTGAGATGTGTGATGTTTCAGTTTACTGTACCACAAGTGAGGAATATTTACTCGTTGAATTAACTTCATTGGAAAGTTTCGAAGCCTTTTCGGGGTTAAATTTGGCTTGGAGAAGTCGGAAAATACAACAGTAAAAGGGTGTCTTTTTCAATATAGTATGCGTTACGTCTTCGGGTTAAGTTCCGTAGAGGGGTGAACTAAACGGTAAAATTTATAGAAAAAATGATACGGAGTCCGTGAATATTGAAAAATTTACGGAGTACCGTCTCAAATTAATGTACAATGAAGCATAAAGGATGGAGAGGGAACTATTTGGAGTAGCGTAAAGGGCAGGGATTAGAAAGTGTCCGTTATGGCGATGGCAGGATTCAATGGATGACATCTAAACGTTTGGCACTACTTTGTGCTGCGCATGAATCTTCTTCCGCCGGATATCACCTTTATCGAGCTGTACGAATAGTGGAGTGCTCTTAAAGACTTGCGCGGAGTAATACGTAATGCCCGCTCGCTTTGCACGGATCCAAGTAGATTGTGAAATTGGAGGGATTTCGTAGGAATTCATGTTAATGAAATCGATGCAACGAATCAGCAACATAGGTACAGAGGTGATCGCAGCGTAATTGAATCATGAGATGGAGAAAATGGTGGATAATTGTTCTAACGAAAGTTCACCCCTCTACGGAATTAGTGCCTTAGTAATATAGTCGCTGGAGGGGGGGATTAGGGTGTTAACTTCGCAAAATTGAAATTCTATGAGTACATCAGGGTTAGAAAAAATATTTTCTGACCTAGGCATCACCATAATAGAGATACAATTTAAAGCATGTACCTGCATGTTCTGACCTTAAATTATGGGTACTGTTATAAGAATCCCAAGCTTACATTATTGTACAGGCTATCCCTCGAAGATTACATCCATTAAAGGCAGCGTAAGTGAAATTTACAAAACACACGGCTGTTCTGTAAGTGTTCAGTTGATGTCTAGGTATACAAGGGATGTAAACAGACAGTAGTCGTAACTACCCCGGAACTAAATATATTTTAAGATTCAGGGTAAATTGAAAACGTTGAACTTATAACGAATTAATTTTTAATCCATACAAGCACACAAAAGTCAGAACTACTGGCAGGTGAAATTTGGGAATACTACCAAAAAAAAACAACAAAAAAAAAAAACAGATGCCAGATTGTACTTGCAGCCACCATGGCGACCGAAGCCCTGACTGTATCCCCAAGGATATTTTTGCAGTTTACTTTCGTACTTCATTTATTAATGGAAAAGATAGCAACGTGCTTCTGTTGGCATACACCATGTACCGGCTAGTGGGCATTACTCATTTTTGCGATCTTTGGTTAACTTAAACTTTAAAGAGTTGCCTGCAATGCATGTGTGTAGTCAGTTTACCGACGTAGTAGAATAGTCGGCAGGGTCCTCGCCTTGTAATCTCTAGGACCCTGGTTTCTCTCTGTTACACAAACCTTGAATAAGGTCAGGGCCTATTTTGAAAAAAAGGGATTGTTAAATATATCCATTGTATAATGTTCAAAATCGGGGTGTGTCTGGAGATTGTTAAACACATGAATAAATAAGTATTATTAAACTTAAGACCTGCAGTTCAATGTAGGTTACGAACCACTCCATGACATCAAAACAGCAAATGTAACCATTTCGTTTAACTGGCACATTATTACCTATGTTGTATGTTTCAGCGGAATTGGCGTTAGCTTCCATATCACACCTTCTCAAGAAAAGTGACACAACTGAAATTTAGCAGGAGCAGGTAAATACGTGACATTTTACTTGAGAAGCTATATTTAAAATTCGTCAAACGGAAAGATTACCCTTCTCCTATCTACCGAGCACCGATATAGATAGACTTGTGACATTTTTGTCAAATGAGAATGATTCCCTAATGCTATTTAGCCAACACACACACAAAAAACTGTCACTTTTATTGAAGGTGCGATATCTTTAAATGCTTGTTGTTGTAGTTGAATACTATTTCGGCTCCAATTGAGTTTGAAATCACGATACCGATACTGCTGTTCCTTTTAACAAATAGTGGTAGTAAACGATTTTATATTGACGTCAGTACAGTTTGCGTAACAGTTCCTTTTTGGGCAGGAACCGATGCGGTCACGTTTTCCACTACAGTAGCCACCATGATAAGTAACTTTCGTTACATTTGGCACATAAGCAAGGATGGGCTCCCTCCCTGTGTACTATGATTGCATGCCAAGTTAAAGACTATTTACAGTAACTAATTTACAGTTAGCAAACCTAACCCTGCTACTGTAATATAATGTAACCTATCCTAACTGATCGAACCATCCAGGGAAAATTGTATCAGCTTCATTGTTATTTTCTCGTACTCAAAACGACGTCACAGTAACGATTGAAGTGGGAAAGTGTTACTTCGGTGCCCACTTGCTTCTCTCTGCCGGTACACCTCACCCCAAACTAGCCGCTCTACCACGATTTAAAAATAATTTATCTTTATATTGGCGACCACTATAGGTCGTGCGTTAATGAAGCCGAAGTTCTGTTTCGCTGCTCCGGTTCAGTGACTGAACTTGCAATTGCAGTTCCAAGAAAGGAACAACATACTCTATTCTATCCTTCATATTTTCCGTTGATGTTTTTGTGTATCAGTGAGGCCTAACCATAGTTTCTGCAATACTTTTTTGTATTGAGGTTGATTGTAATCAGAGCCGGATTAAAGGGACTGCAGCTCAGGGGCCTCGCCAAGGTTAAATAAGTTACCCATACGACTTCAGGGGATAGGTAACAGATGTCCCAACAGTATGTATAGCCCGGGGCAGGAGTCAGTAGCCCAGGGGCCCCGAAATTGTTTAATCTAGTACTGATTGTGATGCTACTTGGACAAAACATGTATTGTTTTTGACAGAGAGAAACATTTTTACTTTTGTTTCCAGGCATTAGA
>JAGDQP010070616.1:0-10733 GCA_022664845.1 Lepisma saccharinum
TTCAAGTCCCGCTCAGTTCTTGATGCACAATAAACTACTACTGCCAATGGTACCACGAAAAGCACACCCTGTTCGTTGCGACACTCCACCAATGAGAAGTACTTCATATTAAAATTAGTTTTTGGAATGATGATGAGAGAGATGATGGGTTTGACGTACACTCGGGTGCGGGCCACACTAGGGCAACTACTCGGCTATGTCCTTGGCGATTTTAATTCACCAAAAAGATGCAAATTCGCGACAAAAGAAAACATCCATAAGTATCAGCTGGTCCGCACGATGTCTCTTCTTTGCTAAAGAATTCTGGCGGCCATTAGTATGTGGTGTGAGAACAACAAATTGACTGTATCAGCAGAAAAGACGCAGTATATGATCTTTAAGGGGAAGTTAGACAGAAACCCAACAATTAAGTACAATAATCAAAATTTAAAGAGAGCTAAACCCTTTAGGTATTTAGGTGTGATTCTGGATGAGAAGTTAAACTTCATGGAACATATTGAAACTACAAAAAGTAAAATACTCAAAATTGGGAAATAAATTAATAACAATTGCAAATACTAAATTTGGACTACCACTAAAATATGTTAAATTATATCACAATCAGATTATTAATTCAATAGGCACCTATGGAGCAAGCGTGTGGCACACAGATTGACAGAAAATAAAAAAAACTCGCAGTAAAGATCGACAGTGCTCAGAGATCAGTACTACTAAGAATGTCTGGCGCGTATAGTACAACACCAGGTGAATATAATTTTGGGTATGGCACCTCTGCACCTGGAGATCATAAAATCGACAACTCAATACTGGATAAAGAAGAAAAAATAATAATTAGGGCAACAGAAACTTGGGGATTTTTGGCAAATATAAAAGAGGATATAGAAGAAGCTATTATAACTAAATGGCAAAATTTGTGGGAAACCAGTAGTAAATCAAGAGGACTTTTTGGAACAATTAATAATGTTAACAATAGACTAAAATGGGAACAATGGAATCCGGGCAGGGGTGCGGTGCACTTTTTAAGTGGTCTTATAGAGCAAAATTATTTGAACTTGGAATGACGGAAACTCCGTTATGCGAGTGTGGCGCAATCTCAACACCGGAGCATGTGGTCCTTGAGTGCCCGAGAAGTGGGGAAAATATAGATGGAACGGTAGATCGGCAGATCAATGACCTAAGACAGGAACTGTAAAATTTAACAGTGAAAAACATGATAGAGGATGAGAACTTAAGAAATTCCCTAGATCAGCTCGCGACCAGGATCTCGCATATAGAAAAAATGAAATTCTTAAGCCGGAACTGAAAGGCTTTATTAAAAAAAAACACTCATAAAGTAAGCAAACTCAAGTAAATGTAAATAGACTTTATGTACCGTGCGTTTGCGTGGTGTTGTGTAATTGTTGTGTCGTGCTCGTGGGTGCTCGGTTGGTATGAATACGTGCGTGAATAAACGAAACAGTCAAGGGGGTAGATTAACTTGCAGGAGTATGCGAACTTTGTGGACTTACTATCTAATCTACGGTTATGCTCCGACTGAGTCTCTATCCCTTGCACGATAATAAACTTAAATTGAATCGTAAACAGAATTCGCGAATAGAAGTGTGAAATCATAGCAAAATCATACCCCCCTTCCCTTCCCAGAGCATCTAACAACTAACAGTTTGGACGGCTAAAAACTCTGGATGGATAGGAACCCTCCCTCTGGGAAGATGCTAAGTCCTAAATGTGAGCGAGTGAAGTGAAAATAAAGCGAGTGTTGTGAAGTGTGGTATGAAGATGCAACGACTGGAAGAGAGAAGAGGAAGAACCGCTGGAACCAGTCCCGATCCTTGGATCTGGAGGAGAAATCCCGCTGCCCAGGGATCTGAGTCGACTCAACCCGTCGTGTATCTATGGATGTGTTGCGTGAATGATTGAATGAATGAAGAATGAATGTCTTTGTATTGTTTAGAAAAAAAAGGGATTAGAAGTAGGAAATTGATAGATGTTTTTGATAAATGGGAATGGTGGATAAAGGGTTAGCCTAGATTACTCCAGGGAAATGCATACTAATGAACATATACAAACACAGACCTATAAGATTTTAAAGACGTAGGGAGGAAACAGTGATATACAAAATAGCTATAATAATAATAAAATTAAAAATAAAGTATGGCTGTATGAGTGAAACCTAAATAAAGATTAAAATCTTAACAATAAAAATATAAAATAAATTAAAATAATTTTAAATAAATCAAATAAGATGAACATATAATAATAAAACAACTACATAAAGTAGTAAAAAAATGAAAATTGTATAATAATGTATAACTTGAGTCCTATACGAATGTATGAAAAAATAAAGTAAATTAATCCCCCCGCCCAAACCGTGGGAAAAGGGTCCAGGTTTGTCCAACGGAAACTGGGCCATTAGAAATATCCCCCAACCCTCCTATCTCTTTCTTTTTCTATGTGCTTTCTTTTATAAATGCAAACGAGCAAAAGGTCCTATCGACTCCGTACCTCGATGCCTTGCAGGGGTCGAGCTGGGGAGACGAACTTGGGGTATGGCCTACCCCAATATTGTGGAGAATCTATTTCCGATTCGTTGTGCCCCTCAGACACTCGAAACAAAGTTGTGCCAAGAAGCCTAAGAGGTGACGGGGGCAAGGAGGGTCCCTAAATAAAAAAAAATGTTTCTTCTTTGCTCGATGTCTTCGTACTCCTCGATTCTTCTTTCAGTATTTCTGTTCCGTTCGTCTCCCTCCTCTCTCTCATCATCATCAAAATTTCGTACCTGGTGTAAACTGTCCTGTTGTGTTTTTAATTTTTTTAAATCCAAAATTGGGTAACATCATCCCTTCTCATAAACATGTTAACAGACTTTGTTGGTCAGAGCAGCTGACCTGTCTTTTTAGATTGTGGGTGCTCACTGCTGTTGCTTGGGAGACAAGAACCAGGGCAGAAACAAGTATGGGGGAATTCGCTTCATCTTTTACTGTTTTGATTTTCGTTACGAAGTGAAAATAACGTTCGAAAAATGACTACACAAGGCTGGTTTTCGTGCAGTTTGGTTTATTAAAAATAAGATGCTTGTCTCAAAATTCGACCATTAAGTTATATATTTGAACCAATAAAAATTTCAATTGATGCAGATTGTCAGAAGCAATGGTAAATCACCATCGGTTCACTTGCATAAGAACCGTCGGTTTATAAACCTGATTTCGAAAAAAAAAGAAAGAAAGAAACAGCTATCATCAAGAAGACACAGAAAATGTTTCGAGCAATTTTCTTCTTCAGACTTTAAAATAATACTGCTTCCTCTAAGTTCACTATCATTCATTACAAATCATTGTAAATAACAAAGGCTTCTTCCGTGCCCAATGTTGCAGCGAACCGAAACAAAAGAGCGCGAAAAACGTCGAGTAGAGTGTTAAGTACAAAGCCATGCGTCCTCGAGAAGATAAAGAAAAAAGTTATTTACGGTTTCGTCTTCATTGCACAATGTGTCAAGTGCTGACATTTCTGCTTATGATCTTCTTAAGAATGATGTAAGAGTCTGCATTCCATAGTACTCGAATTTCACTATTGTAGATCTTGACTATAAATTTATTTCAGGAGAAAAGAAGGGATAGCTCTTTGTAGAGAGATGTTCAGCCGATGTTGTTGACATCCGAAACCTAAGTGCCTGTTCTCATTCGTTTCAGATCTTTTCTCCACAGAATCAGCGTATGTAATAAGGTAAAAAAAGGGGTTTCTTCCTTGAACATACATAGCAGAGGGATGAAAAGTGGGAAAAATCAGTTTGCTTCTGGATGGGGAAAGTGGGAAGGGGAGGGAATTTGTAGCTAGAAACCCGAGAAGGCAGGAACCGCATTGTTAGTAAAACTACTGCACACTTAATCCAAGGGAAGCCTTCTTGCGTTTTACGACCACCATTTCTTTTGCACTTTACATGTTAAACGGGCTTCCATTGAAACCTATTCTGCATGTAGCGGAGGGGGCGAGAATAGGTCGGGGTGTGAGTATTTTCCTTTTGAAGAGTCTCGGTTTCATGATTCACGTTATAACCACGCTAATGCCTAGCAGTTCGAACCTCAGCGCCATCTCGCGGTATTCGCAGCAATTTGCATGCAATATGGCAACTAAGGGAAAGAGGGCGACACATTAGAAGCGCACATAAATTAATTTCATGGATTTTGTTGTGTTCCACCATGATGGCAACGGATTCTATAAACGTCACAGTAAATCCCTGATTCCTTTATGCTTGCATGACGGGGTGTATTGTCTGCTGTTATGAAGTACTTTTCCTTCTTCCTGTACCTCCCCTTGGTAAGGTTCAATGATTGCACTTTTCCCACTTTAACAGGTGTGCGCATTTTCAGAAGAAGGGCCGAGGGAAAGAGGAGAATAATCTCGTGCAGCTAGATAAGTGAACGATGGAGGCTACATTTAAACTGAAAGTGGAGAAAAGCAATTTATCTGGAAAATACTGTTTCTCATTTCTCTTCTCTCTTCTTTTTTTTCACTTTCTTCTTTTTTGAGACTGTATTTTATATTCCACTGAAGCTTCAATTTATTGGTAAAAACACACACTTAACTCACACATTAATATGTGATAAGCATCACATAAGCCTTCTTGTTTATAATTCTTGCAAGAACCAATGATTTATTTCAAAGTTAAAATGGCCAATAACAACGTCTGAAAGTGTATACTTCTGCACCATAAAACACTTTTATTACATTTTGTTTTCATTTCTGGTGAAATATGATTCTCCATTTTGAGTGAAAAAAAAAGAGGCTCTGTGTTCAAATCTAACTGTGAGTCATACCTGAAGAACTGCGCCAGGCCAGGCGTCTGCTTATTGGTAACACAACTAAGGATTATGAGTCGGACAGTCCTTGTTCGATACTCGAACAGGAATAGTGGAAATTTGTCTTCAGGCTGCATTCTGTTGTTACGGCTTACGTCAACTGAGACTATATTATCATAGTACAGTATGTAAAATATACTCAGGGGGTGACTTGTACTCATCATTCTTCAACTTAGTTGAGTGAGGAGATACTATATAGGTTGCAGTGGTTGCAGAAGTTCCAGAGACATAAGAATGACATTTATTATTGCGTCTGTTCAAAATATTACGTGTTAGGCAACCTCGTGTGTGTGTGTTTGTTTCCTGGTTATTGCTGGTATGATATAATCAAACTAGCATGGTCAACTTCCTACCCACATTCTCTCCTCTAACTTATCCCGACCTGAACCAAAGATGCCTAAAAGCCATGAATAAATTTCTAAAAATTTCCTTGTTAATTCATCAAGTAACACATAACCATAAAACAATAAAGATTCAGTTGTGAAGCTTTTCAGTACTAATCATTCAAAACAAGAACAACAACTCAACAATATGAAGGCAGCTACTGACAAAGAGTAGTCAAGTGATAGTGAATCAAGAAAGACGATGACACACAATTGAGAATTGTCCCTCCTCCTACAAAATCACTGCCATTGGTTGTAACTAATTAACTCGAGTGGAAGAGAGATTGAAAATACTATTTCGTGTAATCGAAATGATTACGTTTGTCCATATTTTAAAATCAAGAGGGGCGGAAAGTGTGATTGAAAGTGTAATATATAGTTGTTGATAAACGGTTACATACCACATCTCAAAAAAGCAAACATCTGTGTATCTGTTTAAAACACGTGATTCAAAATAATTTATTGTGTTTATATAAATAGAGTTTGTTTTGTTCATTCTCATAATTAATTGTGTGTGTGTGTGCTTTTTTATGCGGACCTATATATGAATACCCGTATTCATGTTTGCGCGTATAGTTTCAGACCAACATATATTTTATTACGCAGACGATGAACTTGCGACATCCAGTTTGAGTAATATATGCTTTCTTAGGGGCTTCGTAGGAAGACTTACAAATCAAAGCTGACCTGACATGATCTATCCACTATATGATGTGGTTTTATATTCTTATTTTTTTCTGTTCCTTTTGTTGACCAGTAATAAAAAAGTATACACACACTAACTTGTGACTAAAGACGCTATTCTTCATGTCTGCTTATCTTAAGAAGTAGCCTCATAAGTTTTTGTTTCACTATTTTGATCTTCCGAAGTGACAAGGATATAAAACAGATCTTAATCTTCGCCGTCAGATCATGTAGATTTGTAATTCTGCTCAACCATAATGAAAATTTGTTGACATATATAAAGAGGTTTATTTACTCTAAATATGAGTGAAATTGATCCGAACAATGACGTCTGGAAACAAATTATGATGCTTGAGGAATTGATGAGTACTTTACACATATTAAATAAAACTTTGTCTTTCTTCTATTCACTGATGGTTGAAGTTAGTTTCATATGATTACTTTTCTCGCAAAGACTACAAGTTTTCGTTACTAAATAAATTTAATAATTGAATGAAAGTATTGTGAAGATGTGTACGACTTTTTGATAACATAGATTTAATTAAAATATAATAATTTTCCTTAAAACATTACATTATATTGGATAGATTCTTCTTGAACTTCGATAATACTGAAATTTGGTAAGTTGATAGCGAATAAATAACCTTTTCCGATGTAGTTACTGCGCCTAATATTTACATAACGTCACCACGCTTTTTTAAATTACCAAATGAACTATTTATTAATGGTTATCTCGGAGAACTTTATTATATCCTCAGTAATTAGACGTCAAATCTAGGTTCCATGGTATAGTGACTTGTTGCTTATTGCTCACTATCGTAACTTTTCCCCCAGAGTGTTCTCCAGTTTCATCAGGTGAATGTCAGAATGGTACCTAGACTAATGCACTGGCCAGGAATAATGCTTGACAAGTGACGTCAAACGTTCTAGTTGTTTTGTATTGATGTAAATCAAATATAAATAATGCGTCAATTCTTGGGAATTACGCGGCAACATAATTTGTGTTGTTTGTGATTCACGACAGTGGGTATGAGGGACGAAAAGGACTGCTATGCTCGCAAATGACACCTCCTCCAAGTCATTTAGTTAAATGTCGATTGTTCCTGCACATTGTTTTCTCTATTTGTCAAATTTTCGATTCTCTGCAAAAGAGAGAGAAAAAAATGGGTGCGTTACTCCCCCCCCCCCACTTTTTAAACATTTTTCAAAATATTTCAAAATCTAATAGCATTATCAAATTTTTAAGAAGATAGCTCTCTAGTACTTACAAATTACTATGAAAAGGTACAGGGACAGCGATCTCGAGATCTTGTCCATTGATGAGTGATATGTTGTCAATTAAATAATGATGTCATAATCTTTAACAACGTATCACTCATCAATGGACAAGATCTCGAGATCGCTGTCCACTGTATTTCATTGTAATTTGTAGGTACTAGAGAGCTATCTTCTTAAAATTTTGATAATGCTATTAGATTTTTAAATATTTTGAAAAATGTTAAAGTGGGAGAGAGAGTGACGAGGGCCCCTCTTAAGCTTTCTACACTGAATTGAATGTAGAATATGTGCATTCGCGTGAAGGATGACGGTACGATAAGAATGGGAAAGCTCTGTGGCGGTTATGGGAAACATGAGCAAGAGTGAACGATTTTTAAAGATTTTTTTTTTTTATTAATCTATGACTATCAGAGATAAAGACAAGAGAAAAACAACAACGAAAGTTTGGTCCGTTTCAATATTTCTTTTCGGAATAAACCTAGTGACCTCTTATACGAAGAGACGAGAAAAGACACTTGGCCCATCAACATATCACTGGCAATAATCACACACGTACATGTATTTTGAAGAGTCGTAGTTCGATTACTGTTCGTGAGACCATCGTTTCCAGAGCATATCAAACGTTATTACCTTGTACTCTCTTGCCCGGCCATCATTGTTTGTTCCTCAAAACAATGGCCGCCAATGCCTACCTTGACATGTGTTCCTTTCGTCAACTACCAACTACATAATCAAGAATGGAACTTTCCTAAGGAATATTTACAGTCTTCAACCTTAAATAGAAATAAAGCTATAAACTATATAATGCATCCTGCAGAAACTTTGCTCCACTACCAAAAATTTCAACACAACTGCTTCGTATCTTCCCGTATAAACTCAGCGTTCTCTTCTTTTTGCCTTGCAGCACCCATGAGGCCATGATGGCTTACTACTTTCTGATGTTCAATTGTTTCTCAATGTTGCCAGCTTTAATCTCTTATTTACTCTGGCCCTGGTGCCCCATATGTCTATTTCATTGCTGAGTATTTACATATTTCACGGCGAAACAGGTACCTATTGATCGATTATCGGTAAACTGAACACAATCTCTACCACGACTGAAATGTGTGTGAAACCGATCCATATGTAATGCAGATACCAGAGCTATTTTTTCTGTCCAACAATGAATATTTATCGCCAATAGTTTTTATACGTGTTGTGTGAAATATAACTTAGATGTGTGGAATTCAATGATCGTGTAGATGTAAGTTCGTATATTGTGATAATTTGTAAAACTAGGTGTTCGTGTTTCTTATCTATAGTTAGTAAAGGTTGATGAAATTAGTATTTATTTTTTACATTTTGATGGGGTACAGGCAATAAATATTAAAATATTGTATACGTTCTAGGCAAAAGACAGATTTATTATTATTACAGTTATTATTTGAAAGGCGAGAAAGATAAATTATAGGTATAGATGCTGTAAATAAACTTTAAGAGTTTCACCAGGAGAATACTGGTATAGAAACTAGATAGGTTACTGGTAGGCGTTAACTATCAATCAGGATCATAAAATAGATTAAATAAAAAGAACATAGTTATTTCGTTACACTCTTAATTTCATGTATGAAATGATACAACATGAAGGAACACTTTATAAGCTGTGTTGAAACAAAGATGTTACCTTTTCAAATTTGTGATAATTTTTCATATGATATATGCTCTTCTCAAGAGAGAGAGAGACAGAGAAAGAAAAAGAATTTCTACATTCTTAATCGTTGTAAGACAACAGAACTCTTGGCTTCTTCACAGATAACATACATATAAACTCTCCTTTTGATTCTCGTAATTCTTCTAAATGTTATACGGAGCAGTTAAATCCACAGTTAATATTGAAGTAGCAATATACATTATGGAAATTTTAATAGGTTCTACTGCTATACCACAACAATTTCGTAGCTACCTGAAACTGGCAAAAGATTTATGTCAGTCGTAAACTCCCTTTTCAACCCCCCAATGAAACGTTGATACTTTCTACGTTTATATGCTGGAACATTTATCAAATATATGTCTCGTTTAACCAATGGAAAACTCTCTGACCTGCTATTTATGTAAGATTCATAGTTGACCATAAAAATCAAACTTCATTAATACATGGAGTTAAACTAAGGAACATAATCTTTGCATGCAGTCGGGTCTGTTATAACTGAGTGTTGGAAGCTCTACTATAAGCTACAAATGAAATATATTTTGAAGGTATTTAAATTAAAGAATACATGGGATTTACTTGGTGCAAATTTACATCGCTAGTCTTCTTAAAAACGGGATTAAACAAGGCAATTTCAGTGTAAAAGTAAACAAAATCTGGAATTCCTTTAGTGGCTCGTTGTTAAGCTTTAGGTAGCAGGAAGCGAGTTATGGAATTTGATTCTTCAGTTCAATACATGAAAAGGAACTTTCTCTTAAGAATTACATTAAAAAGTAGAATGCAAAGTCTGCCACTAAATTTGGTAACTCTGTAACTTTAGGTTCAGACGTATAGATCCGGATGTAAAACACACACACACTTACAATGTGGAACAAGTAAAAATACCGGCGTGCAAATCTGAACTCTAATATATTATGCATCTTCAAGTCTATATTTATCGTATTTGTTAAAAATATTTGGCATTTTTCTTTTCTAGCTAACATCGGATAAAAACATTGTGTTTAAAATTATATATATAAGGTGCAACAGGTTATTTGAATTAATGTAATAAATGCAAACTCTACGTATGCAATCAGAACATACTAACGTCAGAAAAATATCAATTTCAAACATTGAAAATCTAACCTTTAAAATGTTACTATTAGATACAGCATTATCAGATGAATATGTCTTATGAACAGTTTGACATGAGTGCCGATAGTACGTAAATAAAGGCTCTGACCGCTACTTTCCCTATATCCGTTCTCGCTAAAATAATCACCGAGAGTAGTATAACAACAGCCAGTTACACCGGAATGCCGCAGGCCATGTTGGTACTCTGCTTTGCTACACCATGATTTAATTGAATACTTGGTTATTGTCTGAATTCTATAGACGCCACGCAAATCTACCCCATGATCATTAATCATTCTGTTTTTTTCATAAATTTACTTGTGGATTTGACAGGTCACTAATTGTTTTTGCTACTCACAACTCTTGCGTCTTACCCCTTTCCCCGGCTAGGAACACACATTTGTACACCGGAATGCCACAGGGCATTTGCCTTTTTTTGGATGAAAAAAAAAATAATAGTGGGGTTGGCTTCAACGAGATACCTACAGGCGCAAAGAAATTAATTTTGTTAATGAAAAAAAGAAATGAGAAAGAAGATTGAGAAGTTAAAAAGAATCATTGAATATAAGTTGGTATTGAGATATGTAGAAATATAAACACTGATTTTGCATAATAAAATGTAATTTGACTGAATTTGCATAGAAAAGCTTCCGAAAGAGTTGATAAATTATAGAAAGGTAACGAATACAAAATAATCATTGAATATAAGTTGGTATTGAGATATGTAGAAATATA
>JAGDQP010070619.1:0-10733 GCA_022664845.1 Lepisma saccharinum
GACATTAAAGGCAGGCTGTGTACAACAGAACATTAAATTATGTGTGCGGAGTGCGTACAAACATTTGAGTGTATGTGCGTTTTGTATGCCTAGAAGGAAAAAGTGCACCTTACCATTAGAGAACATGTGCTTTTTTTTTCTAGCCATCAATCAACAGTACTTCCGTCAGTCATTCCGTGTATATTAAAAGCAAGGACAGAACAATGGTCTTGCTCTGCAAGTAGATAAGTATTGTTTTAATATTTGGTATATCCTACAATTATATTTAGTTGGATTTACATAACAAGCGTATTGGCTCTATGAACATCTTTTTGACATTTTATGGATGTTGTACATTAAATTTCCTACTAATTAGTTTGAGAAATGTGTGCGAGCTTTGTGCATAATTAGGTAAATCTTTAGGGCATTAATCTCCAATTGTGTCTACAGCATGTGGTATTATTTTTGTTATAATAATAATAATAATAATAACATGTTGTACACGACCTAACATCTGAAGCACAAGCCGTCACTGTTACCATTCAAGAAGCGAAAATTTTGTTGGCGGAGGGGGACCTTGGGTGTTGGCTTGTGGGAGGGGGCCATAAAATGTAGTTACGCTACTGCACAAAGCTAGTTGAATTGACAATGCTTCTGAGAGCTTAAGCACTAGCAGGAAACACGTAGGCCTATTAAGAACTTATGTATCGACAGCAGCTCAGTCCAAGACGAGGTTCGGGTTTTCGGTAGGTGAACACATGGGACTCCCTTCCCCCGAATTGAAATGGCTCGGTCAGGCAATGAGTTAGTGTTTCAAAGAGAAGCAGTAACTCATCCCCTGGGTTAGCGTTTCACCAGCTTTGGCAGACTCTCCAGGTTGCCTCCACATCCAAACGCTCATGGAGGGGCTAGGAAGAGGAAAGGTGACGCTTAGGGTCTGAATCAAGGTACCATCCACTCGTTCCCTAGGTACGGATTCCAGGGCTTTAAGGAAACAAATGGAATTGGTAACGTGGGAGACTCAAGTTTGCACCTGTTACAAGAAAAAAAAGGAATGTTGACGGAAATCCTACGGATGCGAATGTTGCGCGGCATCGTGACTCACTGCATTGCTGTAAAAGAGATCACTCTCTGAGCGAGATACCGGGATAGACTTTCGAGATTGTCGCCGACTCGTCTGGTGAGGAAGTTGTTTCTAACAAAAAATCAGGGTTGACGCTTCCTCTCACGAACGATACCTTGGAGAACTAGGCTCACAAAACCACAGATTCGGAGGTGGTGAGAATCTCGAAAGTCTCCCTAAGAGAAAATCTACAAGTCGAAAGCTGGTTCACCTAAAGTATTCGAGAAAAAAAAGGTTCTCTCATTTCCTATCCAGGACGTGGCTTATGGCCGTGTCTTCAAATTCAAAGAAAAAAAAATAAGGACGAGGACCAATAAATGTTCCTTAAATGAAAACAAACTAGTTTGGTAACACTCATATAAACTTTATAGGAAACTGAAACGTAAATGAGGATAACAATCTAACAATGGTTGATAACAAAGGATAAAGCGATATAATGAGAGGCGTGGCTGATGGCCTCGTACTCTCTGGTTCAGAAAAAAAATGGAATATCCTCTTGTTCATTATCCTGATGAAAGATTTTCTGTTCAAAGTATACTGACATGAAAACTACAGAAATTAAAAAAAAAAATGCCCAAATTTACACAAAACTTAGTATATATATAAGATTTACAAAATCAAAAAAAGAAAATAGGTTACTGACATGAATTTACTACTATAGGCTTGTCTCTGAGGTAAGATCGTCATACACAATTACGTCAATCTGTTAGGACAATTTAAAATAAGGAATGAACTTTTCATGGCAGATTTCAGTTACAATGCTAGTGAATTTACTTTAAAAAATGAAAACAAACAGTGATCGTCATCAGATAGCTCAATGGCAAACAAAAGATAGACGATCCTTTTCGTGACTTATTTAACTTTGACAATTTTCTTTCTATTCATTCTTTTCTTAAAAAAAAAAAAAACTTTGCAAAACCATTAAACTCATAGTGAACATCTTCGTCTTCGTGCACGTGACTGACATTTTAACACTACTTCTGCTAACTCGAAAAGATGATAATCCCAGTTGCCTCAAATTAAAAAGAACGAAAAGAAAAAATCCAGAAAATGGAATACGAAAGAATTTGAATTATAGATTTTAAGAAAAGGTGAAAGATACTGGGAAATTTAGCTCTTTAGATTTCCATATTCAGTTTACACACAAAAAATATCTAGAACACAACACTTGCATAAACACAATTCTTACATACTAAAACCTTAAACCTATATCAGCTGATCTTTGTTTACTTTTCTGTATATATCGACGGATGCGCATTTATTTTGACGTATTGGATACTTGAAATATGGGATGTTAGCAATTACTGCTTCCATTTAATCTACACCCCAGATTCTCATTATTACCTTCGTCCTTCTTGGACTGATTGGTTAAAATCATATACTTTTTGCTTTATGCCCGGGACTTGTACATAATGGCCATTTTTCTAGTTGAAAAAAAAAACTTTACGTGGTACGCCATCCACGTAGTGGCTAAATCAAATTGCCGTTCTTTGACACAAATAAAAGAGTGGTGTCAAGTCTTACACATTAAGTTACAAAACTTGATTTTACACATACATTCAAATTTGTTGGCATCCTAGTGATTCCAATGCGTGACCAAAACCATGAACAAAAAATCAGACAACTCAAACAAGAAAATGGGTATTCACACGACACGTAATTGATTACCTAATACTTGCTATATTTACAATTTAGTTCAAACTAACAGATTACGTTCTGTACGAACTATAAAACCATTAACTGTCATGATACGCAGTTTCCTGTGTGTACGAAATCTCATGTGCGGACAAGAATTAGCACTATGTATCGTTTCTGCACAATTTGATAACAATATTAGCTTGCGCAGTAGTTTCTGGCAACACTATAATTTCCTCCTGACCCAGTTATAAAAAAATTACAGTTTAACTTAGACACTTTTCCGTATCACGATCCAAATACAAAAAAAAAATCCTTTGTACAAATGAAAGTTACTATTCTAATGGGCAAAAGATAAACTGTCTACATCAATAATAAAAGTTTCGCTCTTTATCTAAAAGAATTTGGCAAATGGTCAGTTCAAACGGGTTTTCTTTTTATTCTTTTTCTTAAGTATTTTAGTGTTATTTCAGTTCTCTTATCTCCGCTATGAAATAAAATGGAATGGGTGGAGAGGTATGCCCTCTCTCTCGCATGGATAGGTTAGAAACACTTGCAGTCAGCTGATTTTTCCTTCCGTGAAGAGGCGTCGGTCATAGAAAAATGCTTTTCTTACCTTGTTGCGTCGTCGTCGGTCACCTGGTATTTTGATGTTGTCTATCAGAAATTTCACCGACATCCCTCGACGAGTAATCCCATCAGGTATCCCAAAGGGTTTGCACAGCACGCTATCACGGTTCAGTATCTTAACAAGTCGGCTCATTTTTACGTCACCGACACACACACACAAGTTCAGACACTCGATCACAAAAGAAAAGAGGTACAGAGAAGAGTCTCGTGCACTAGTTTTGTGCTCACTCGCTCATATCTAAATAGTTTCGAGACTTTAAAAAATCGAGGTTCGGAGATGTATCTCGTTCACTATCCTAGCACTATCTAGCTCAAACTCGGTCTGTCTGACCGTCGTTTCTCTTTCCAAGTTCCTCGGTGTCCCCTCTGCTTTTCGTCTCCTCCCTGTTTTGTTTCCAGATTTTGAAATCTCTTCCTTGATTTGCTAGGCAGAGCAGTTTTCTCCTTCTTTCGTGAATTTCTAAAAATTTTAGTTACCTCTAATTACTTCTTTCTCTTTTGAATTCGCGCTTCCTCTTTCTTTTCTTTCCCTGCTTGGGTGTCCCTGTTCCCAGACAGAAGGCTTGTGGACCCAGAATCTCGTCTCATCCACGGCGACAAGGATCCTTGCAAAGCCAGTAAACCTGACGATCTTGAATAGGCAAGTGCCGATACACGGATGGTTGGTAAAAAGACGAATGAGATTGCCTGCTGTGCTTCGCTGTCCATTAGTATCAAAGCGGTAGAACACAAAGATGAAAACTAGGATTGCTTGTCGCGGAAAATGTCTCGCGAGAAAGGTGTCGGAAAGGAAAATCAATGTCTTTGCCTTTGATACTTTAATTCTCTGGTACTGACCATTTCAGGAAATTCGAAATCCAAAATAAAATGATATGACATCGAGAGGATTAATAAAAATTTAAGATAGAAAAATGCATAAGTGCGGGTTGTCACACTTAACTGAAACATTCAGCTGATACAATATCTAAATTTTATTCCGACTGATTTTGTATTTTCTTTTATTTATTTACTCACAGAAGAAAAATGGAAGTATAACGTACTACAGCAGGATTTGGCCTGGTCCGGCCACGTCTCTGGAAACATTTAGCCTGGCCCTGCCAGGCCCGAAATCCACCCCTGCATATTGCACATCAAATTAAAGATATTGACTTGACCTAACCTGTAAGTTAATTAAAATATTCAATTAACATTGCTTAACAAACCTTAAGTGTAACATTTATTTTCTCCCCCAAATATCATTGATTGCAATAACAACCTAAGTTCATGCTACAGTTAACATTTTTACACAACTTCAGGTATATCGTTTTGATGTTATTTGCTAACCATTTTTTTACTGTTAATTGTTCCTTAGTTAAAGTTTCGTTTTGTTTCATTAATTTGTATAACAGTTATATATATAGTTTTCCTAAAATCGGTGTAATGTGACTTAGGGAGTTTTTGCAATCAGCGATTCACTTATGAACATGTATCAACAATGATGAGCATAGTTGCGTCAGATACTTCCCAGCAAGCTAAATGCCGGCGAAAAAGGCAAATGGTCGAGGATTTTGGTCGGGCCGGCATCGGGGATAGGCAGAACCCAGACTACTAGTAGTAGTCGGGAAGTAGAGGGGGGTGGTCGGTGTGCAGCCACAAGTGGCATTTGGTCGTCGGGCCATTTCCGGTCGCCGTCGCTCTCCGACTTGCCGGCATAGAGGCGAAATCCCGTGAATCCCCAGCACTTGATCGTTGAGAAAGGATGGGCTCCCGTTCATTGCCTTAGGTCGGGAAAAGGCGGTTTTCCACCAATTTCCCGATGGTCGAGAAAAGGTTGGGTGTCCGTCCATTTTCCGGCCGTTTTAATCTGGAATTTATGTAACTAAAGTATCGGCATACCGTTGCAAAAAAATCCTTGGAAAGGTCTCGCCGCAACTTTTCCAACTGAACATTGATTGTCCAAATAGGATGCTCACTGCTAAAGCCTGGCGGTAGCTTATATGCACAGTCCCTCAACAGAGCTCCTTCTCATTTGTTATGAGGGCAATACTTCTAAATTGTTTTAATAAAAGAGGAACAAGTAGTTCTGGATATTAAATGAACGAAGTTTATTTATCTTTTTAAGTCAGTTACACGTAAAATGTAGTGAATACATCAGGAGAATTGTGAAGACAGAATTTGATAGAGTAGGCCAGATGATGTGGGTAGGAAGTCACGCAAGGGCTTATTTTTAACATACCAACTGGAAATGGCAAAACAGATCCGAATCCGAGTTTCGGATCTTCGGAACCGGATCCGAGCTTCGGATATCCGGATCCCGATCCGAGTTTCGGATATCTAGGCCATGGACACATGCATCGTAGTCTTTCCTAATTCGTATTTCGGGGATTTTTTCGGCTACCAAATGATAAATCTTCTTTTGGTTTTTTACTCTTCATTTTGATGTGTTGAGAGGGAGAGAGGAAGAGCAGGGTCATGGAAAGAGAGAGAGGAGAAATTGCTGAGTGTAAACAGATTGCAAGACTATAGTGCTTTTGAAACCAGGCATATAATATTCGGTCACTGATACATATATTGGAGTGACAGAAATGTTAAACAAATTATCGACAGCAACCTTTTTTGTCCGTTCTAACCCCACCCTCCCCATCACCAAAACCAACTCTATCCACACGTGTTCCCACCCATTGCCCTGTAACGTGGAATTTCCAGTCTCTATGCAATAAACATTTCGCTGTTAAAAGGAAAGAACAAAAACATTTGTTCTCTCACCCCTTTAAGTGTGCAGGGATGTAATTAAAATACGAAACTTTCTCAGATTAATTTGCTTTGAGAAATAAAACATGTATTTTAGAAATTATGGATATAGGGTGTAAGAAAATCCTCCTCATAACAAGTAGGTGACCGACAGAAACAGCACAAGAGCCAACAATTACAGTCGCCACTTGCTAGAAACCTTCTCTGACAACCCAGAGAAAACGGGGTACTAAAGCTGGACAGAAACAGTATAAGAGCCGAACATATAAAATGCACTTCCGGTCGCGTCCCCGTGAAGCCTCGTCACACTCCACCAAACGAGGATTTTCTTCCCTAAACAAGGGTAAAGAAAAGAACGTGAAACTTCACTTTGAAACGGGTTAGAGGAGTAACACTCGTAAAGAGTCAATTTTCAATGACACCCTGGAAACTGACTAGCTGAACCTACTCAGCGAGGTCACTCGAGAGCTAAGACACAGTTTCACGAGACTGTCTCATCACCCACAACCACGCATTCGACGAGTAACATAAGGCATCAGACTGATACAGCAGAAATAATTTATATGAAATATAATATATTTTACTAGAAGGAACATTCGAGTACTGGAGAAAACCCGAAGAGGGAGCACGCGATCATAGAAAGGTAAATAAACATGAAGCATAGCAAAGAAAAGGTGTAAAGTAAAAACGACGGAAAAGAGGGGGAGAAAGAGAGAAAGGATTCCCCGCCCCACCAGAGGAGAGTACTTTCAGAACGACCCACCCCACAACACAGAAAGGTGTCTGAGTAGCGCTAAACTCCCAGAAAACCGTCATTAGGCTGGAGGCGATGAGCTAAAGTTTATCCATAGACACACTTAAAACGCAGAAATTGAAACTTTTAGCGTAAATATGTGACCCAACGACATATCGTGGAACACATTAAAGTAAACAAGGTCACTGTAGTGAATGTACCAAATTTCAATAGCACGAGCCCAACCGTTCATGAAAAGATATTAAAGTAAAACCTAAAGCATTGATCAATTTAGAATAATTACATTACGTGCATTCACTTTAAAGAGAGCAAAGTTACGATTAATAGCAACACTTGCATTGCACACAGCAGTTTGCCTTCAAAACATAACACCTTCCTCAAAACGCATACCTTATTCAAAAACTTAAATATTGAGCTACTTCTAATTATTAAAGTTTTCGCAATGAAAATTTATAAACCCTTTTTACTCATTGTTTATTTCAATAAAGAAACATATTTTGTTTAGTTACTAACACAGAGAGTAACATTTTGTTCTAGGTTAGGTAATAAAAGAATTACTCTAAAAATCATTTCTGACAAGATTGGAAAATACTTGACTTGATGAAAATATTCCCCACAGATCGTAGTTTTGGTTTGGAAAATAAACCTATTTCGATTTTATTTGTTCAGTCCTCTGAAATGTATATGTACATTTGAAACCAGTTGGACAGAAAATAGGTTTAGCAAAACCTAATTCGCCTATAGCAATTCAAGTTCAAATTGTTATTTTTGAAATAATTCTCAAATCACTGCTTTTTAAATGAACATGACTTCGTATAATTTCAGTTATAATAATCAATTCGAAATTCTGACCCTTTCTTGAACACTATATTAAATCTTGCAGTTAACGTTACGTCAGTTCCACTAAAAGGACTTTTCTAATAAGTTCCAAACAGTAAGAATGCAAGTACAAGGCGGATAGAGTGAAGCTCTATGCACCCAATCTATCATAACAAACAAATTTCAACGTCGGAACAAAATTCTGTAATAATGGTTTGAATTCTTTACACATGTTTAATTTAGAACAAGTCTTACGATCGTGTCAGTTATGTAAATATTAATCGGTAAAATTTCACATGTTAACGATCGAAAGAAAACTAACACCATCTATCACTGAACGAAGATACTAAACCTTTACCGTAAAAAATTCATAGTGAGCTTTTTCGGAAACTAACATATTTTCGCAGAAGTAGCAAAAAAAAAAAAAGTTTAAATAAAACATTCTAAAACTCAAATGTGAGAATCTTTCAAGTAATGAGGAGGTGAGGGAGAAATACGTTAACTGATCATAGCTATTGTATGGCGCAGCATCTTATACATATAGTCGGCCTATGTTCACAGTACCAGCTTAGCCTTGCATGCTGATAATTTCACCTTGTACAAAAAAATTAAAACTGAGAACTTATACATTTTGAACAGAGTATTAAATAAAAACCGAAAACAAATATTGTTAAGAAAATTTCGTTTCAAGAGTCCAAAATCGCTATAAAATAATTTCACAAAATTACAAAGATGTCTTTCTTCACAAACATGTCCAGAAGCATGTAAATAGAGACGAAACTTGTTCCAGGATTTCAAACTGTTATTTCTCAGCTAACCTGTAGCGGCGAAGATGATCTTTTTGGATTTAAACTAGATATGTATACACCCAAAAGTGTAGACATCTGAAATATTAAGGAAAATTACTTAAATTAATAATTATTTACGAGCAAAGCCTTACTCTGGCGGGAAGATCTGCCAACAGAAAAGAACCACATAACTAAGATGAATCATTTATTCCCGTCCAATGATAAAAGCTAACACTGTTTCTGCAATCAGTTGGTCGGTAATAAACGGAAGATGCTTCAAAAAGTAGTTCAAGTAACTTTACGCCAAAATAAAGAAAACATAAGAAAGCGATAATATATACTTTTGCTCGAAAAATAATACGCGGTGGTGAAAGAGTACTAATGATCCGGAGATCAGCACAGCAAAAATCCTTCCCTTTTGAAGCTCAATATAAACGAAACAAAACTGTCTTAAATAAAATACAATTGAACGGAGCTTCAAGGTCGTTACAAGGGTGCCCAAAAAAGTGTGCAGCGCATTGAAGTCAGGATACTATTCTACGGTCTTTTGGGTCATACATCCAAATGTAGGATACTGTTTCATGATCCTCAAGGGATTAATAATGACATTTTCGGTTTCCGGTTTTTGGAAAAATCGAATACCTGAAAACCGAAAATCGGTTTTCGAAAACCGAAACCGGAAACCGGTTTTGAAAACCGGAACCGAAAACCGGGTTTCAGAAATCGAAACCGGTTTTCAAAAACCGAAACCGGAAATAGGTTTTCAAAAACCGAAATCGGAAATAGGTTTTCAAAAACCGAAACCGAAAACCGTTTTTTTTTAATTTCAACTTTTCTGAAACCGGTTTTCGGTTTTCAAAAAAACCTGTTTGAACAGTACTAGTGGTTACTTGTTACAGTCCCGTTTTGAACAAGAAAACAATAACAATCAAATACACAACTATCTCTATAAAACCATCCAATTTAAACAAAATTTGAATAAAATCTTTAAAAACCATCTTTAAAGGAGGAAAATCTCATCTAATGCTTTTTCAGGAGACAACGTACCGAGAATAGAAGATACATTCCCTCGCTGAATTGCGATACTGAGGCGCTGGATTAGGAAGCTGGTCGCGCGGGCATCACCCGAAACGATCTGTATTCGCCGACCAACCTCTTTAATAAAATTAAGGCCTGCCGTGCCCCAAGTACCACTTGATTCAATTGCGATGGAACAAAAATAAACTGAGCAAGTAGATTATAGTGCTTCCGAATTTTATCGGCCTCTCTACGAGCAGCAGCTCCACCCGCCTTTCAAATATATTTTTTCGAGTTTCGGGCACATTGAATTAAATTGTTTTTATTTATGACTTTTTGTCATTTTCGTATCAGGTCGAGATGAGCTAAGCAGAGGATGGGGAAGGTATTGGCAGGGCCTTTCATAATTTACAATCCCAGTATCGCAGTTTCAGATGCATCAGACGAATCCTTTGGAGCAGATATACGGAACTCTGAAAGTCCGAATTTCGGATATCCATATCCGGGTTTCGGATCCGGATCCGACTTTCTGAGGTTTTAATTTATTTTATTCCTTACTTGGTAACATCACTGGCGTAACATATATCTTCGTTTCAGTCATTTTTTAATCAAATATGTGGATCCTATGGGTCCTAAAACGGCTAAAACGAGTTAAAAACCTAAAAGAAACATTGAACATTTAAAAAAATAAATAAATAAAAGTTGGCATTAATACATGGAACTTCTACTGTTATTAGGAAAAACGTGCACGAATGTGCATGTGTTTTCCACTTTCTTTCACTCTATGCTATTTTCTTGTTTATATGCAGAGTTTCTATAAACTCTGCAGTTCTACTATGCAGAGTTTATAGTAGAAGCCATGTACCGCGAAGCTGGCAATTGCGTGGCGTAGTACATTGTCGGCGTTAACAAAGGAAGACTATTCATTTTAACAAAGCGTAGCAATGAATGCGATGTTAAAAAGTACTTTAATTATTGCTCTCAGATTACGAATTAATGTAAAAAAAAAAAAAAAACAGTACAGCTCTTTATAGAGAGGAGATTACTTGTGAGTGCTGCTGCAAGTTTTTGTATTGATTGGTAACCTTGAACTGATTATTGAGAAAATATGAACTTTAAAATTGATTTCCTTTTACTTTATTATTAATTATGTTACGAAGACCCGGGTTGGAGTTACTGGTCTTCCACCAGGCGCCTCCCCAGGTGGCGGATAGGGGAATGCCGACCAGATATGGTGGGTACCGGAAATATTCCGGGG
>JAGDQP010070622.1:0-10732 GCA_022664845.1 Lepisma saccharinum
AGCTATTTTGCGATCGCGGTTGCTCAGCTGCGTGTATTTTCCCGAGGGTTTTCCTTTCTTACCACTTTCTTTATTTACTAAATTTCCAATCAACATCTGTTCGACGTGAGTCAAAGATACCTAAAGGCCTTAAATAAAACTTAATTTAATGGAAGATATTGAATACAATTAAATTAATACTGAATACGCAGTTTTGGTTTTCATTCTTTAGCATACGCATAGCTAAACTTCATACGTTAAGCATAAATCGTTTCTGAGCAATTTACAATGAAACTAAATTGTTTGATTCAAATACATTTTGCGTGATAGGTAGGTAATGTTACGAAACGACAATTTCTCTGTTTGTAAACAAAAACTTTTTTTTCCTGTGTGTTCGTTTTCATATGTATTACCAAAATAAACGAATCTGTAATGCAAATGGTCAACTTATCATGTAAACTGGATTCCAAAGTTATATCCTAAAATTTTGTAAGAAATATAAAATCAAATAATCAAAGAATTTGTGAAAATTCTTGGCCAATCATTTTGGTTTGGGTTTACATAACTAAGGGCCTATCATCACATAATGACTAAAAGGTAAATTTCAAGCTTGCATACGAATCGAACCACAGAAAGCTTAGAAATACTGAACTTCATTTCTATTTTAAATAAAATATTTTTTTTTTAAAGTTGGATTTAAATCGCTTTGATTTTAATCAGTCTACCTTGCCACTAACATAGTCAAAAATGTCCCTACAGATTGTAGATAACTGGTCCACCCTATACTATTATATTAACAACTTATTGTTCTAACCATGAAGAAATACCATTCCTTATGTAATTAGTACGGCCCGGATTCGTTGGTTTTAAGCTTATTCTTTACTTACTAATATCACTTCTGGAACATTCTCTGTCAATTCGACCAATATTCGAAAAGTTTCCAGCTCATAATCTGTGATCTGGCTGTAATTTGGTATGATGAATTAGTCATGTCTGGAAGGCTTTTATACGAAATATGACGTTCCCCAGAGTTATAGCATACCACACGTTTCCTACCTCCAATGGCAGAATAACAAATAATAACCTTTCGGCACATCCTAAACCTATCTCCTAAAGAAACAAACGCATGTAAGAAACGATTTCGCATTCGGATGACGAGCTGGCCTACAACAATATGTCCTACTTAAAATTCTCGACAAATCCAAGTTGACCGTCATGGAAGCCATCTCCAAATAAACGAGATCCAACATTAGGTCTCCCTCTATCGAGTTAATTTTTACGTACCGCGCCTTTTCCCTCACCATGACATTAAAAACATGTTTGAAATTCGCTTATCTGTTAAGAGTTGAAATTTCCAACTTTGAAAACGGTGATAACTTTGTACCCGTTCGTTCTACGTGAGAAATGGTGACTCAGAAAGAAAAAAATACGATCTTTCATTTTTTCACTCCTGCAAAATTTCTGTACGCCTTCTATGAGATAAATGCAAAAAACAGCTTTGGCGCCATTTCTGATGCGGATGGTGAAAAAATTTGGTATGTTATTCAGGATGTCTTTCTATACAGAACAGCGAAAAAAAATTTTATTGCAGTTTTTTTCCCTAAATCGTATTTTTATCTGGACTAATACGCTCAACTATTTAAATATATATTTCAAAAATTTACAGTGTACTAGTGCCTCAAATAACACACATTTATTTTAACACACATTAGTGGAGGGTATTTAGTGTACGCAACGTGACTTGGATATCACTTGTCCTTTTCCGTTATAAGATTTCACAAAAAATTGCGGTTTCGGTAATTTTTGCACTTTCAGCAACATGTAACAGGATTTTTGTGAGACTTAGATGGTTATAATGTGTGTTAATTGAGTCCACAACACAGTTACTAGAAAAAATATTACCACCTTCTTTGATGGATTACCCGTTCAACCTCAGGCACACTAAATACGGTATCCTTTCTCTTGAGATATCAGAACTCTGAGTCTCATTTTGCATTCTTTTACTTCTGCGAATGTGAACAAGCGGTGGGGCTTTTGATGCAATGCGTTGCTTGGATGGAGGGCAGTGATAAATATTTCCAAAGTTATTCAATTCTTAAAATTACTTCGAATCACATTCCTCAGGAGTGGATCACATTTTCTGATCCACACAACCTTCTTTCTCAGATTATAACTCTGAAGTTATTTCCCGGAGGAACGTTATATTTCGTATAAAAGCCTTCCTGACATGGCTAATGCATCATATTAAACTGCAGCCAAATCTCACGCTATGGTCTAGAAGGCCTGGTCTAGGGTTACCAAAGGGAAATTGTCAATGGAAGACAAAACTTTGCAAAATAAGCAGAACTTTAAAAAAAAAAAGTGCAGGACACATTGAATTTGCAGGAATGAACGTTTTTATTGACAAGAACACGTCCTGAAATACACAAACAGAAACGAAAACCAAGCAACTTTAGCCCATTCGCTTTTTCTTACAAAAATAATCAAGTGCGATATATCGAGTTTTCAACTTAATTTCGCTCTTTCCTGTTTTCGTGGCGCGTGTGGAAGTCTTGCAGAGAATAGCGTGGTAGGCATGTACTGTGAAGCTGGTAACTGCGTGGGGTAGTCTATTGTTTGAAAAGAAAGTAAAACTATCCATATTTCTACAGCTTAACAATTAATGCGTTGCTAAGATACAACAATCACAGTTTAAGACTTCATGTAAAAACTGCACTGTTTAGCACAGAGAGGAGGTGGTTTCTTTTGAGTGCCGCTCCAAGCTTTTTGCCTTGTATAACTCACTCACTCTATGGCTTATGGAACCCGCAAATTCATCACCAGTGACAAACGCTCGCCATTGGATTCTATCCTGGACAACATCAAGACAGTTTTTATCACGAACACCTACTTCTCGACGTCTCGGTCTTCCCAATGGTCTCCTTCCATACGGCTTTCAACCCAGGATATCTTCAGGTCTACAGAGTATCTTAGTTTTCCCCCATCCGAGCGGCATGGCTTGGTCATCTTCTGTCTTGAAAGGTAATCTTTAATTAGATATTAAAAAAATAGGAACTTTGAATATCCATTTCTTTTCTTAACGTTTTTTTCTTTGCTTTATGTTCAGTGAATCATTAACACTGTTGACATGTGTTACCTACTTATTTAGTGATAAGTCAGTTCTTTCACAGTTTAATTTATGGATGGGGGAAAAATAATAAAATGGGCTAATCCAACTCTTTTAAAGCCTAAAGCAATGTTTACAGAATTCTAGAAGTGAAAGTGTCCTAGTACTTAAGAACATTGTTTTGTTAATTCTAACGTATACAAACCGAACCTAAAATCTGTACTGCACAGGGTGGACTTGCTCCCTACACTTTTCAACCTTGCTAGCCCGATTTAAATTAAGTTCGTAATGATTCCAATTTCCTACAGAGGATATCCCAATAATATGTCTACATTTTTGAAGTCAGGGCAACAAATTTCAACAACGATAAGGCTACTCATACGTGCCGTGTTAGGACGCCGTGGAAGTCTAATCGGAGACGATAAAATACTTAATGTAATTGTCAATGCACATGCCTTTATAAGAATCATGTTCATGGTATAATCGGAGTAGTATCACCCTTGACAAAGAAAAGACTAGGGTGACGACACCAATTTCCGGCCACTACAGCTTTAAAAGTACATACATAAGACTTTTGTTGAGTGAATCGCGCAACTCATGTTTCTAGTAAATCGTTTCGATATTCAAAATCAGACTGCGTTGCAACTGACTGTTTTAAATTGTGTGAGGCCCAGTTGTTCAATGGTAAACACACACACACACACACACATTCAACGTTTATTGTCTACATCGTTAGTAGGAAGAGGAAGTGCAGTTATGTATCGATCCAGCTATTAAAATTAACACATGGGCGATAAATGAACACACGTTGGAAGAGGAAACATTAGTAATCGCAGTAGAAATAAATTGAAATATTTTTGTTGAATATTATGACAGTTTTCGCCTGGCAGGATTACTGGTACAAAACTTTACTGGTGTCGACCCTTATGGCTGTTAACTGGATTTAATATTAATAATGTATGGCACCAGTATCTGTCCACCGAAAGAAGTACCGCAGAATGGGGTGAAGTTGACCAATATTCAATTCTCAACCATTCTCTCAACTTTATGTGATGATGGTGATTGGTGTTCTGCCCTAAGTTTCCTGGGCAGGTGAACCGATGGTGGTTTGCTATTGCATTTCATCGGATGTGTAAAAAGAAAGAGATCTACAGTTTAACGTTGGCTCGGAAACTTTGGTGTCTCAACCGGTGCCCATTGATTTAAAAGGCTTACCACTCATCCTCCCGAAACGTTCTAGATTAGAGAATGGGTCTCATTAAAAAGTGACTTTTCGCAGCCGTCTACAATTTTCTATCCAATGGTTCGGAAGAAGGAAAATATTTTCTGTGTGAATCTTGTGCGGGTAACAACTTTCATGATTGAGATACAGAATACGCAAAAGTTTATGTGAAGTAGAACCCGGCTTAAATTAGTCCTGCAACTCAGGTATTTTTTGTTTATTTTATCACATAGAAAGTTGCCGATTTTTGTTGAAATTTTTATTTACTTATGACAAAATTTGAGAGTGAAATTTTTATTGTTGATAGAACACTAATAAAAAAAAACACTTAGGTTTTCAATGCCTAGAACGTTGTATTATCTGTGATATTATAATTGGTATACATAATGCAACTGGGCGTCAGAAAATGAAAAGAAAAATACAGGTAGAACGGATGATAACTTTCCTCCATGTGTGTGGAGCAAAATTATGTTGGCGGAGCGAATTTAAGTGAAATAGAGTTTAAGAAATAAAGACTGAAAGATGAAGTGGTATCAAGGTTGCCGAAGGTATGATAGCATGTTATGAGTTTGCAACACTGCTGTTAGTTCAGGATTCCCTCTTTTCTCTTAATTGGTGGTAAGTGTTACTGCCGGCAGTAGTGCTAGTGGTTGTTGAAAATAATAGAATAGACATAACGTTATACTCAGCAAAAACATGTTAGGCCGGCTTTCCATAAACGCGCTTGCTAAGTGCTTTCCTTGTTATTCCTATCGCATGCCCAATAAAAAAAAGGAGCCTGACACCTAACCTCCGTCTAACAAAAGGTCACTATTTTATTACTTAACAGTGAATCGCGTGTGAAGTACAAAAATACCGAAACTGATTCCTAGCCTTCTAAAAATTATTATTATTTTACTAACAGTAAATCGCGTGCGCAATAAAAACAGAACACCAAACCTGGCTCCTAACCTACACATAACCAATGGACACTATTTTATGGTAATAGTTATCGTAATTGCTCAATAATTGTCTGAATCTGCGACCACTGCAAGAGTCACCACACTGACTCCAAACATAGTTGATTCTTGCCCTGAAATCATGCAGATAAGAGTGAGGTATAGCACAAATTTCGTAAATTTCAACATTGTAACATTAAGTTATGCAATCAACAAGTTGTACTATCTGCACCATATAATGTTTGTTATATTTTACTTTCCTTTATTTGTGTTACATGTCTTCAGTAAGTCTCACAAGTGAGGGTGAATGCTGGTACTTAGCCCTCAGTTAGCGGAACCCCGTAGATGGAATCTGATATATATTTTTTTTCTCTATTTGATCAATTCTATCCTTCCTACGGTTACAAACATGTTGCTTCATTTGATACAGCAATAAAACATGACCCAAACTGCTAGCTACGTATTGACTCAAGTATTTTCCTTTTTATTATCTTTGTGCGGATTCACATACCATCGAATTCGGGATTTTCCGGAAACTGCTGCCGTCACCCTATAAACTTTTCTACAGATCATTTTTGAACTCTGCGCAGCAAACTTGGAACATCAATTAGGCTACTGATACGTACCGAGTTAGGCCACTGTTGAAGTCTAATCGTAGATACAAAAGTCTGAAACGTAATTGTGAATGCACAAGCGTTTATTCTAATTCTCTTCATGGTAATACCAACTATAATGGGTCTAGTAGTTTATCCTATACCCAGGCAGAAATATTTAGTATGGTATAATGGTATATCATCAAGCTATGGCAACTAGACTTACAAAAATGACACGATGAAAAAGAATTGCTCGACCTTGAGACAAAACGATTAACAACAAAGAGAAAAAAATATTCTGAATATGATTATTAGGGCGCCCTCCTTGCATTACTAAACAGTAAACAATAACAACTTTGTTTACAGTTGACACTTCTGTGAACAATTGAATAATGAAAAGTCAAGTGCTGCCAACTCTGAAATGATCAAACACAGTGAAACTATGAGCTATAGAACAACTATGAAATTATAATCCATTGATTATTTCGAAAAGCAACTATGACTCTATGCTTAGAACAAAATAAATTTTCATTGATATCAATGGAAAACGAAATAAATATTTGGTCTAAAAGTCAAGTAACTTATCATTCCACATTTGTGTACTGAGGTGAGATGCTTGGGATACTTACGGTTTGTGAGAATAAAGGCCGTACTGGAAGTTGATTTACATATCAAACGCAAATTTTCAGTGAAAGACAATTTCGTCGCCGTAAGAGGAACGTCAAATCTGACATCTGGAATGATTTTCTGGGAACATTCTCGTATTGTTTGTCAGACGACCCACTTCCCTTTTATATATATATAGTCGGTAGCGCGCTCGAATTCAGTGCGAGCGGTCCCGGGTTCGATTCCCGGTGGGGGCTCAAAAATTTCGGTGTTGACCCAGCATCGTGAGGACAATTGGGGAGTTGCTGTGAATAAAAGACAGTGGCGATCGCAGTGAGAGCTTCGCCTCTCCTCTCCCAACCCGTCTGGTCAGCGTGGGAACAGTAGACCAACTCCTGCCTTCGGGGAGAGGCCTCATCCACTAGTGGATTGAATATGGCTGTGATTTATTATTATTATCATATAAAAAGGCGCATCTCAAGATGGAGAACATGATGATCATTTACTCCAAAATGAATGTATTCCTTTGATCCATTCCTCGTTTTATATTGCCGTCGGGTGGCTCGAATGTCCCGGGTTCGAAACCCGGCTGTAGAATGGGTGTGGATTTTAAAAGCTAAATACGAATCGTTACGGACCGAAGTCCTAAGTTGCTGGACGGGCCTATATGAAACAAAATAAAGTCCACGTGTGTATACTACAATGCCTAATTTCCTTGACGGTTTGTGATCCACAAGGCTGTACTAAAATTTTGACCACCTTTTTTGGGTTACAAATAATCATAACAGTAATGACAAAACTGTGGGTGATGGAGACAAACGGTAGTCATTTTCGAACTGAGCGCCCTTCCCACCAAAAAATAATTATTTAACACTCATTTTCAAAAAAGTCTTTGTGGTCCTATATTTTGGTGAATAATTTGGTAGCTGCAACTGTATTCAGAAACTCTTATTATTATTATTTTTTTTAAAAAAAGTGACTAGCACTGTACTAACGAGTGATTAACTTTTAGCATTGGTAGTCACTTGTTAGTACAGCGCTATTCACTTCAAGAGACGTTCCTGAATACAGCTGCTGAAGGTTAATGTTTTAACCAAATCAAGATTTTTCAATTCTCGAGTTAATTCTCTATCGGTGCATCTTTTATTTTATTTTATCTTTTTACTGCGATGGGTTCTTACAATTGGACAATGCTAAATTTGCTCTGCTATACCTTTCGAAATAGAAGAGAATAAACTGCGTGCTAATGTTTCAGAGACTGTGTTTCATAATTTTATACTTCATAGCTGGAAACACTGGACTTTTCAGTATTCAATTGTTAACAGAACACTGTCTCGCCGTCAAGTGTCAACAAAGTTGTTTTTGTTTATAGATGAAAAGGAGGACGCCCAAATCATCATATTCAGAATTGTTTTTATTTCTGTGATGTTCATTGTATTGTCTCCAGTTTGAGCATAATCATTGTGTCATTTTTATGAGTCTAGATGCCGTAACTTTGTGACAGCATATAACAGATGAACTGGAAGTGCAAGGTAAATATTTCTGCATGGAAGAATATTCTTTTCATTGGCAAGGGTAAACTACCAGTCCCGTTACAGTTGGTATTACCATGAAGAAAATTAGAATAAACACTTGTGTATTCAGAATTACGTTTGAGATTTTATTATCTACGGTTAGACTTCCACAGTAGCCTTATTGGTGTTCCAAGTGTGCTGCCCAGACTTCAAAAATGATCTGTAGAAAAGTTTATAGGGTGTCGGCACCAGTTACCGGCTACTTGAAAATCCCGAATTCGATGTAAATCCGCACAAAAGATAATAAAAAGGAAAATATTTAACTCAATACGAAGTTTGCGCCATGTATTGTATTTGAATTAACGCTGTATCAAACGAAGAAACATATTTGTAACCCGTAAGAAGGATAGAATTGATTACATAGCAAAAATTAATAGTTTCCAGCCACGGGGTTCCACTAACTGAATGCTAATTGCTAGTATCCAGCCTCACTTGTAAGACTTACTCAAAACATGTAACACAAATAAAGGAAAATAAAATATAACAAACATTATATGGTGCAGTGTACTCGGTGTTAGGCATAATTTAATGCTACAGTGTTGAAACTTGCAACATTTGTTCTTTTCCTCGCCCCTAGCTAACGACTTAAGGCGCTACGACCACAAACGCGTTTTACCGGTATTAATTTTTTTCACTCAACAACTTCAACGTGAAAATAGCTATGCACATCACGTTTCGTTGCTGTTTCCACTTGGAATTTTCGCAAACGATCTCTTTTACGTCGTATTTGGCATACAGTAGTTCCTAAACCCTGTGCAAAATTAAGTGTCATACGGACGTCTCCTTGGTGATAGAAAAACTTACTTAGTAGAACAGCGAAAATCCACCATGTTTGGAGTCAGTGTGGTAACTCTTACGGTGGTCTCAGATCTCAAACACCCCTTGAGATATTATGATAACAATTTCCATAAAATAGTGACCATTGCTTTGGTGGAGGTTAGGAGTTAGGTTCGGTGTTTTTTTTTTAAACGCACGCAATTTACTGTTAACAAAATAATAATAATTTTAGGTGGTTAGGCATCAAGTTCGATATTTTTGTACTGCACACGCGATTTTCTGTTAACTAATAAATTAGTGACCACTGGTTAGACGGAGATTAGGAGTCAGACTCGGTGTTTTTTTTATTGCACATGCGATAGGAATCCTAAGAAAAACTCGCAGTAAGCGCATGTATGGAAGGGCTGACTAACATGTTTCTGGTGGGCAATGAATGTTAATTTGGTGGGTATTACGTTATGTCTGTTCTTTTATTTGCACCAACCACTACCGCCAATTAAGAAAAAAGAGCGAATCCTGAACTAAAAGCAGTGTTGCAAACACATTACGTGCTTTCATACCGTCGGCAACTTTGATATCTCTTCAATTTTAAGTCTTATTGAAATCTAATTCACTAAAATTCACTCCACCAACATAATTTTGCTTCTTACATATGGCCGAAGATTATCGATTCTACCTGTAATTTTTTTTTCTATTTTCTGACCCCAGTTGCATTATGTGTACCAATTATATATCTCAGATAATACAACGTTCTAGGCATTGAAAAGATAAGAATGTTTGTTAATTAGTGTTCTGTCAACAAAGAAAATTTCGCTCGTAAATTTTGTCAAAAGTAAATAAAAATTGCAAGCAATATTTGGTAACTCTCTATGTGGTAAAATAAACAAAAAATGCTTGAGCTACTGGATCAATACTAGGGCTAATTTAAGCCGGGTTCTACTCCTCAAAGTTGATACCCGAACAAGATTCACACAGAAAATCCTTTCCTTCTTCCGAACCATAGCATAGGAAATTCTAGACGGCTGCGAAAAGTCCTTTTTTAATGAGACTCATTCCCTAATCTAGACCCTTTCGGGGGGATGAGTGGTAAGCCTTTTAATCAATGGGTACTGGTTGAGACAGCGAAGTTTCCGAGCAAACGTTAAACTCTAGGTCTCTTTCTTTTTACATATTCATCCGATGAAATGCAATGGCAAACCACCATCGGTTCACCTGCCCAGGAAACTTAGGGCAGAACACCAATCACCATCATCACATAAAGTTGAGAGAATGGTTGAGAATTGAATATTGGTCAACTTCACCCGATTCTACTGTACTTTTTTCGGTGGCCGGAAACTGGTGCTATACATTATTCACATTAATTCCAGTTAACAGCCATAAGAGTCAACGCCAGTAAACTTTCGTACCAGTAATCCAGCTGCGCGATAACTGCCATAATATTCAACAGAAATATTTATTTCTACCTCGATTACTAATGTTTCCTCTTCCAACGTGTGTACATTTATCAATGTCTATCACCCATATGTTAATTTAAATAGCTTGATCGTTACATAACTGCACTTCGTCTTCCTACGAACGATGTAGATAATAAATGTTGAATGTGTGTGTGTTCACCACTGAACAACTGAGCCTCAAAATTTAAAACAGTTAATGACAACGCAGCCTGTTGCTGAATATCGAAAGGGTTCACAAGAAACATGATTTGTCGATTCATTCAACATAACTTTTATGATGGGCAATGTAAAGCCAAGATCTCCAACAAAAGATGGCAGCACTATCTCCGTAAATGTATAATATATTTGTATCGTTGCACGAAATTTCAATGCCGCTCTCACAAATTCAATAGGAAAGGACGTTCATAACTATTTCGAGAGTTCTGTCCGTGCCGACTTTAAATTTTCTTTCTTGTTCTTTGATGAAAGGGTTTCAATGTTATA
>JAGDQP010070623.1:0-10732 GCA_022664845.1 Lepisma saccharinum
ACCATTTGTCGGAATTTGTCAAAATAAAGTTATTAACTGTTTTGTATTGGCAATATGACTCTTAACAACTGGTCGCTATTATAAAAAATATCTTACAATTTGACTGATGTATGCAAATTTAATTTAATTTACGGAAAAGATAGGTTTTGATAAAAACGAAATTAAGAGGGAAAGGGACTTGGCTACGTCGGCGTCCAATTTAACATTGGTTTTCACACATTTCTAGGAATATCGTAGTGTCATGTGGTTCCGTCGAGAAAAATATTCAATAGCCTCTCCAATATATCTCGTGGAATTACGAACAACTTAAGTGAAGACCTTGAGAGCTATTTTCTGTTTCGAAGTAAGGATTATCGTAATGTAAATTTCCATAAGGAAGTTGTTACATGCGCTATTAAAATATCCTCTATTTCTAAAAAACGCGTCGTGGAACCTTCATTTATTTACGTTTCAAATGCCACGTATTGTGTTTAAGAGGTTATTGAGTCACTTTTTTCAATCCACATCAAGCCATGATATTCATAGAAGTGTGTGAAATCCATATTAAATTAGACGCTTATTTTCAAGATGCATAAGACAAGTCCCTCTCACTCTTACACTTTGCTAAACACAAAACTGCATCCATTTTACAAATCCTTCATATTTGAGAAATGAAAACTATACTTAAATATTCTTTGGAATGTTCTTTTTAAAAAAAGAAAACAAAAAAACATAAATGAAACGCAAAAAGCCGGATTATATTTTTCGGTTCTCCTGTAAAATGTTGCTTTCAGACATATATACATTTTCATTTTCAACATCTCTCTCTCTCTCTCTCACACAAACACACACACACACATATATATATACATATGTGTATGTATATATGTGTATGTATACATATGTATATATATATATATATACTATTTTTATTGCGCAATCCCTGGGAGTATTTATTTAGTTATTCAACTTTTATTTAATGGCCAAACATGTTCTGTGGGTTCTAAAGCCCCTTGCAATCTTAGAGACGATATCCCTCGGCGGAAGGTCACCCATAATTGTATTTCGGGAACATAACATTTAGTGTTTTTTTATTTAACTCATATTTGTGGGCCAGGCACTCAGCTACGCCTAAGCCTTGATATGACCAAGGGACTGGAAGTGACAGAGTCAAGCTATGCGTGCCAGGTAAGAGCTTTTCTTAAAAAAAACTAACGTTTGTTCCCGTAATACTTTTTCCGTGACTATATCATCTTCTTGGACAATGAATGTAGGTTTCAGAACTTATATTGAAATATTCGCTGTTTTGAAAATCCCGTGCTGTGGTTGCAATAATCGTATTCGAAATATATATATATATTGGAGTTCGTTTGAAAGGCTACACTTTATTTTCAAAAGCAAACTACCAATGTGTCTGAAGCGTAAAGCTCATAATCAATGTGTCTTACCTGTGATGATGTACGGATGCGAAACTTGGTCATTGAATGCGCAAATGACTCAAATATTGAGAGTCACGCAAAGAGCAATGTAGAGATACATGCTAGGAATAACCAGGATGGACAGGAAGACAATTGCACACAAACAAATGAAGAGGATTTAATCAAGACTGCGAAGAAGCTGAAGTGCAAGTTTGCCATTCACATAGCTAGACGAGCAGATGGAAGGTGGACGACAAATGTACTGCAGTGGATTCCTAGAGAAAAGAAGCGACCGAGATGACGTCCAAATGTAAGATGGGTAGATGAAACCAAGCGTTTTTCAGGAGCTACATGGATGAGGATAGCAGCAGACCGAGATATGTGGAAAGAAAAGGAGGAGGTCTTCATCCAGCAGTGGATAGAAAACGGCTAAATACAATGATATTAAATATATACAGGCGCGGATCCAAGGGGTTATATGGGTTATAGCCGGACTTGACTTCCAGGTATACAGTGGATAAAAATGTTGTGTATATGGTATATATATATACCAAACACACACACAACATTTTTATTGCTCATTTTCAACGTCCTTTGGCAGTTACATGAATCGTTTACAGAACTACTTTTTAAATAGATGTCAATTTTTTCTGTTAATTTCAACTATGTAATATTTTAATCAATCATAATAGGTGGTTAATCATATTCAGAAAAAGGGGGAAACACAAATAAGCGAAATGAGTGTGTAAGCAAACAAGCAATAAGAATAAGCTGATGTGTTGGGTCGTTGGATAACAACAGATTGCTGACTTGGTTATTAGCTTGATTAGCTAGTTGCACTTTCTACACTGAGTATCATAGTTTTGATTTTCACCTGCTTTCCAACCTTTTTCATCCTGCGTCTTATAGAAACTTGACATTTCAAAACATGAACGTTGATTTGCTGTATTTGATAATGAACATCCTAATTAAATTATTCAAAACTATTCAACAAATTACATTATTTTAGTACACCCTAATATAACAACAATAAGCAAAATAAAATATTGTCTTCGAAACCCTGACATATGCCAATATTATTTTCTTTCAAAATCGTAAAATATTTTATTCATTTGATTAGATGCCTTTTGGGGAATACTATGCACGAACCTCATTTATAAAACTCCAACTTACCTTAGAAAGTATTAGGAATGCAACTCGTATTTTGGAACCATTATTCTGCTACTCAGAAATTGATTTTTGTCCATGCAACGTGGCCTGATATAAGTTTACCTAAATGAAATGCAATTCTAAAATAGTATAATTTACCAAAATCAAGAAGCCAGTGATATTCCTTAGCTGAGAACTATGTGGATTTAGATCTAGCGAGAACAAGAAAGCTCCGTTAATTTCTCCTGTCCACCTGGTATGTTCTGTCTGTTAGCTACCTTAAAATATTCGACCTCTTAATTTCTCCATCTGCAATGGAGGCTAGGACCTGAACGAAAACAGGTACCTTGAAACTGACTTCAAATTTGGGTTCAGCGATCTCGATTTATCCAGCCGTTTCGAATTTGGTGTTTAAAATCGCCAGCCAATTTTCATTTCGTTAGCCTTTTGCATTATAAGAATTCATGCGAGTGATTAAATTACAGTAAAGCAGATAGTGAGTCACTGACCTCAAATTGGAGGTCAGTCAATATGACATCGATAAATCTGCTTCTTTCTAAACATTTTGAAATGACTATTAACACTTTTGAAATAATTATTAGACTAAACCTTGAAATGGATAACCCTTATTAAAGGAATGGTAATCGTTGACAGATTTCTTTGCATTTGACAGGAATCAAACTAATACATCCATGCAATACGAACATAGATGACGGAGCTTTGTGAGGAAAGCAGAGCAAACCTCGGAATTCGAACTCGCGTCGCCAGCTTTATTTACGAAAAGGGGAAAAAATAATGCGACGCAGCGCACACGGCCACAAAGTCATCAGCTAGACAGGCTTCAAGCTCAACTCTTACTGAAATCAAAGCAAAGTAAAAGTTATATAAAACTGATATTTTTTTCAGTAACAGTGTCTCGTGCATTTATGAGCTAATCTTCTATTGACTATTTTGTTAGATTCTATACATATGAAAACCATATATTTTAATTTGTTTTAATTTTTAAAAAACAGCATCTAACGTCTCAAGTGGCAATAAGCAAAACTTCATTGCTAATGATTACGGCCGTAGCAATATCGCTGTATTATAATTTATTTTATGGCCAATAAAAACAAACGTATATTTCTAATTACTTTTATTCACATATTTTTCACTACATCACGATTAGATTTACAAACATTATTTTCTTCACAAAGATTAGTACGCTAAAACTGCATTAATATACCCATTATATTAAAACCAGTGCAGTGGTCACTCATGTTGTTGCGAGGTTGCCATATAGCTGAATTTCTGGACTTACACACTTTAACAGCTGCTAAAGAGTGCCCTCAGATTTTGATTGGCTGAGTATACATCCACTACACCTCTTTCATTGTTTCGCATTTGTAATGCTCCGAAAATTTTTCTATGAAAAATTTGAAATTCTTAAATAACTAAGTTTTTACTGTTTTAAATCTACATAACTCTAAAATAAACATAGCATTGCAAAAAGTACACTCCATCATCTTTCACACTGCTAGTTCAAATAACAAACTCATTGTTTTCACCGCCGTATAATATATCTTTTGAAATTAGTTTAACTCTTACCTCTTCCACTTTACTTTCAAGTAAGTTTCGCAATCAACATTCAAAACTCACTATTCTAAATTCGCCACAATTTTCATGGTTTGCTAAATAAGCATTATATATCAGCATAAAATTATTAGGTTTAAGCACTGCGTTCCAAGTACTATCATTTCTGGAAATCACCATCAGAGAAAACAAGGTTCAATTCAGTAATATTTTCTGCTCTATCTAAACCACTTTCAACAGGTTTTAAAAAAACAAAGTTTGATTCACTCTGGGAACCACTGTTCACTTCACTGTCACTGAAGATGCAATCGGACAATCTAAACTAGTCACTAACGAAGAACTAGGAGACCTATTTTCAATATGCACCAAAGCTAAGGCGGCACGTTCTGCTTCCTGCACGGCACAAACAAAAGTGTCTGATGAGTAACTCTCATCACACAACAGTAAGCTTTGCGAAGACATGATCAACTGAGACTGGTTTACCTGTTGCTGCTACAAGTCTATACTTGCAGCAACTGGCAGCTACTCATGGAAACGAATCACCTTCTTACTTTTCATTGTCCAATGAAGAGGCACTTTCACTTTTAGATGGGGTGAAAAGTATTAGTCATGCCATGAACTCCACCTTTTAATGTAGTATATTAAACTTTGGTAACTCATTTTATGCTATAAGTAAAATGAAAATACAACTTTCACAACAATTTGCAAGTGGTTAATTATAATGTTTCTACTCAGGTGCTCCAAATCTGTTCTTCATAAGTAATTGTTCGCGTATTTCCACTATTTTGTTTCCCAGTAGAAAACGAAGTCCATAATCAAAGTTAGCTTTTAAATGATTAGATCCAGGATGAGTATTTACATAAAAATTAAATATCTCATCTATATTCTTTGGATTTAATAATACACGATAAACACTATCATTCAAAAGATGAAGACGGTTCTCTTCACTTAATGTTGTTCCACGAATTAAATATCTCATAAACTCATGTTCACTTTTATCCTTGTTCCAAAAATGCACATGCGGAACAAAGGAAAATGTTTCTAGTGTTCCAGTTACGAATTGATTTTGCTATGCAAGGTTGATCATCCCACTTTGATCGACATCCACAGGAAGGCTTTGTAGGCAAAGAAGACTTTAAGTTAACAATGGTATTTTCACTGCCGTTCTGTTCCTTGGTTACAACATAATTAAAGATTTAAATTAAAAGTATGACACTGAACACCTACGAAAAGAACAAGATTCAACTTGACTGCAGCATAAAACAATACAATACTCATGGTCTACTCAATACTTTTAAAATATATGTAAAGAATATGATCAAGGTAGCTTAACGAAAATCATGGGTATTATGCACAATCATATAAACACATAATTATTGATATACTTCATGAAAACTGTTTTATAAGTTCACTTATTCAAAGTTCTTAAGACTAAAGTCAAATTTTACTTCATCCATACGGACTAAAAGTAAATTGCGAAGAAATTTTTCAAATAATTCAACATTATCAAAATCCACATAATTAAAAAGATAAACAAGAAAAAATCACAATATTCATTATTAGTCTGCATATGCCTCTCCTCACAATCTGGTTCTGCAATAACATTTTTCTCAATTAATTTTGCCTTTACTTCATTCATTCTGAGTAAAAGTAAATTGCGAAGAAAATATTCAAAAATGTCAACACTCTTAAAATGTGCATGTTTCGAAAGATAGACATAATAAATATGTTAAAAATTAACCGCACCCAATATGTGTCTATATGTGCGTCTTCTAAAAGATCTTTCTTCATCTAAAGATCGTGTAACACAACGATATCTGACGATTGCAAACATTATAGAAACATTCAGCACACAAAAGGGACAATTGTTTTATATTTAAAATTTTCGATAGCTTCTAAAATACATTTGTCATCACGTATAATTAACAAATCTGCATGTATATTCAACTTCACTAGAACACATGGTGGTAGATGAAACTTCAATATCCTGCACAGCATTATCAGTTTCCTCAGCACTAGAAACAAAATATACTTCATCACTGTCTGAATTAAATTCTACCTCTAAATTTGAAGTAGATGCACTGCGGTAAATACGGTGAGATAAGCCTTCATCCGCACTGCGATCATCGTAAAAATGGATGATACTTTTACTAGTGTTTAATATCATAGTCACAAAACAATTGTGCACAAAAATTTAAAAGTAAATAACTTTACACGCCATGACCTACTTTAACTGGTTCTGTAAACACCTGCGTGAATACCATCTTAAACTTAAATGATCTCATTGTATAAAAATAACTTGTCATAACACGCTCAAAGCATCAGCAATGTGTTCAGTTCTCCAAAAGAGCGTAGCTCTTGAATACAGCATCAACGGACGCGAAACAGTAAATGCATTGTTCAAGAAACAAAAATGTCAATCAATTGGAACCGCTGTCAATCAAACGACAGATACAAAGAGAAACTTGTTCCCTCTCCTGAGCAGTACCACTGCTATACATTACTGAACACCTGGAAACAAAAGTTCTTAGAAATGCGGGAGCGTCTCCATACACTATCCGTGCCTCAAAACAACTTCCCTATCTCCAAGGCGTCGTAGGTGTGACATATAAAAACAAACAAAACAATATCAAACAAACAACTCCGCGCATGCGCTAGTCATGACCCCAAACATTGAAAGATATAGCTGGACAACATTAATCGAGCAATGGATATTCTATGTGTAACACACATCGACTGTGTAATTCGCGATGACGGGGAACGTATAAGCATTCTACGTTAAAATAATGAAACCCACCCCAAAAAATGTAACTCCTTAAAAGAAATCCATATACGACATTAATTGTATTATTCCACGTAGCGTTCTACACTTTCGCAATCGGCGGTTTATACCGGGTTTCGGGGCGACCTACACCGAACGACAACATGGCGGCGGGCCGATAAATTAAAAAAATATTTTAAAAAGTAATTCATTTATTAATAGATATCTTCTCCATTATTTCATATAGAATTTCCATACAACTCCAGGACCTACACATATTCCTCTAATATCTTTCTGCAAATATCACAGGCTCGTGGATCAAGTAGCTAAGGCTAGAAACTGTTTTCAAATTGTAATGATGGCATCCCTCTTCTACTGACGCCAGAGCAAATATTTAATCTCTTTTGTCCACTTCCAGTCCAAACCAATATGGAACAAATTTTCTGTTCTAATTCTGTATTTTACGCTTCTCATTGCTGTATGGCCTGTGTTATTATGAATATCTTATTTCCTGAGTTATTCAAGTATAACCGTGCAGTCCTCAGGAAAAATTGGCAGCTACATTTTTTGTTAAACCACAGGCTTCGTTACCTTCCTTTCTGTCCCCTTCTACTAGATCACAAAAAATAAATGCCCGAATAAATTAATAGAGCAATTTTTACTGAGTTTCTAAATTAACCCTCCAAAAGTGGATCAATTATATTTAATAGTCGTGAAATTATCTCAAAAGAGGGCAGAGTTCTCAACCTGTAGGCAAGCGGAATAATACCATGAGACCACTTTTTCATTTAGCTAGCTATATGGTATATACAGTATGTATAAATTTATTATTATTATAAACATATTACATAGTATTACATATTTACGTCATAATCGTGCAAAAAATCCGGCAAATATTAAGCCGGCTTTTCATGCAGGCTTGTGTTGCGTGCGTCACATGCGTTGATTCGATTTTCTTAAGGTTGTTTTTCTGTAACCGCTTGTCGGCTACGCTGCACGAACATCTTAAAATATAGTATCAATTATAAATTATACAGTAACCGACGATAATAAGATGATAAATAATGATAATGATCAATATGGTACCCACTTTGTTTTCCATGCAGTGTATATATACTCTATACAATGAGTGATGATAGTATGAATACGATAAATAATAAATTATCAACCCGCTAGAAAGTTTTCCGGCATTCGATGTATATATTAGCTTCAGTGCCTTATATTTATCATTCTTTTATGATTTTATCCAACAATTACCTCTATTTTAATGATAATTACAATCCTCAAGTAAGTGTCCATTATATTATGAACACCCTACAGTAACCTATCACTGGAACTTATATTGGTGCGTTATGTTGCTATAGAATCAATTCGATAAGAATTGGAGGAAAATATACGCTAGATATGTCAAATCAGGATGACTATCAACAAGACTCGAACCCATGTGTAGTCAAGTACCACCTTGAAGTCAAAAAGCCAGCCAGTGCTTGGATCATGCTTCTTTGAATAAACCTTTTTAACACTAGCTAAATGGACACAACATATGGTAGACAAGGCTTTTCCGCACTCTTTCCTTCTTCCTTCTGAAGTTTAAAGAAAAAGAGACATTTGTTTTCTTCCTCCCTTCCCCTTCAATCAATAAATTGCGTAATTAATTAAAAGTGCAATAGAGAGATTTCTTTTCTGGAAGGAAGTAGACCCACCTGGCCCATACATTTGAGTTTTATAGCATTAATTTGACAATTTTAACGTTTTCCACATTAAGGAGTTCACCTCTGGCCCCGTAGTCTTATTAAAATTGTCACCTTTTAAGCCGTTAAGAGAGAGTCGCTTCTACCGCCGTGAGAAGCGGAAGTCTTTACGTGCGACAGAAGTCTGTCATTTCGGAGTTTGAGGGAGACAGGGGTGTTTTCTCACCGGACGTTTAATTGTTACCTAATAGGAAAGACTATCACATTTGTTGGTGTTTTTTTCGTGCCACTTACCTCCTTTAATCTTCGCAGTGTTTGTCAAGATATGAGAAAACATTGTGCTTCCAAGAGAGATTCTAGGTAAGGAAAGCCATAATTAATTTTTTGTTGAATATTCAAACGAGGGAAGGCCATTAGTTCGAAAACGGTGAAGTTTTATACTAGATATAAAAAGAAAATTGTTAGAGTAAATATATATGTAACCGTATCTATCTAGCAAAATAGCAAAATAACTACCGGTAGATAAAACATATCGATATATGTTTTATCTACCAGTAGTTATTTTGCTATTTCTAGATATATGAATATATGTATTTATACATAACAGATAGCATTTCAAACTATATTTTCTTTCATGAGAGGATGAAACATGAGTAATTGGACAGTGTGGGATGACAAAATAGATGTACTTTGGTGTCGAAAATATGTAAATATAAGGGAGTAAGAAATATTTGTCATGTGTTCAAACTGATTGTAAGCAAAACCTAGCCTAATATAATGCTTCCATTATTTAAGCAATAGGTAATTGAAGAGTCCCCATTTTTCTTAAGTCCTATTTGTGTAAACGAAGGAGAAGGTATCTCGTAAGAGAAGAAAAACGTGAATCATTAGCACTCCAAAGACGTAATGAAAATGTACAAAGAAGTCTATCTTATGTGTTTAAAGCCATTTATGTCCTATTGTTGAATGTTTGTTGCAGTGGATAGCATAGAAAAAGTATGTGAGACGATTTCTGACCCCATTTTTAAGTAGAGGAACGGGTGTTCGTTCTTTCATATGGCTAAATAAGACATAGAAAACATGTATAAAACGCATCGGGACCCAATTTTCAAAGGGAATCTATCTTAGTATCAAGTGTTCTTTGGTTTGAATGGCATATGGAAACTGTATAAGACGCCTTCCGATCTTCTATATGTGTAGACGAACGAGATGATATCTCTTAAGAAATGATATCTAATAAGAGATGATATCTCGTCTCTCTTGTGCCAAACAAGTATTCAACCCGCGTTCTTAGCAGATGAGAACTCAATGGAAATGGGAAACGTAGTTATTTGGCATCCAACTCGTACTTCCAACACCTATATATAAATATAACTGACAGGAACGTAACATGTTACCAAGTTTTTCAAGTAGTAATTAGTTTTTGAATTGTATTTTATGAGTAACTTGCGTTCCAGAGACGTAATTATTGTGCACAAGAAGTGTTCTGCTTGTTTTCATGCATCTATTTTTGTAGAAGAACGAGATGTTATCTCATAAGAGAACGAAAACATAACCGGAAGCTACAAATAACCGTAACCCGTATTTCGCATGACGTCACAATGTTTTAAGTAGAAAACTCTAATGAAATACAGAAAGGAGTAATTGATATAAAGGAGATAATAGAACATGATTTTTACCAAAGAACAAGTATTTTGTAGATACTTAAGACGAGAAATGGGAAATTTTACATAGAATTTACGGTACTAAGAGACTGTTTGCTTAGATTTTCTCGGGAAGAAACTGTTCAGAATGGAATTTAGACACTATTTTGAGGAAATGTTCTTACGCAATTGCGTATTAAATAGGAAAGCAAAGTTGATTGATCAAACTTGTGTAAATTTTTACTGTTTGTTGCCGGGAAGACGCTCCTTGTATTCAATATATAACGAGAAGAGTGTCATTTGAAATAGCTTGAAAATGTTTTTCAAAGAGAAAAGGATGGATTTACTTACACCGGAGTGGTTTGAAAGAGATGGAGCACAATATGTAGATTGAAAACTGACATTTGAAATACCGTCAGTATGATTTTTAAGCAGAATCTAGTCTTTGAATTGTAATTTCATGAGTACGTATCGATTTTGTATACAAGTTTCGGTAGAAAGACACTTTTGATATGGAGA
>JAGDQP010070625.1:0-10732 GCA_022664845.1 Lepisma saccharinum
GTTATTACTTTCAAAATAAAGATCGAAAATTTAAATTGGAACCTAATTTGGGGAACTGAATGTCCCCATAGTTAGTTAGAAATTCTCTTTCTTAATTAGTGAAGGAGAGCGCTAATCTAACAAGTTACTCATACTCTGCTCTGCAAACGGTGAACCTATATTTTAGTTACCGGTCGATTTCACCAAATATGCTGGAATCTTTCCAAATAAGCACACAAACGTTCAAACAAATTTGACCTACATGAATTCCCGAAGAACAAACTACAAATTTTTAGCCACGAACGGGGAAGATAAATATAAAACTTTTAACTACATATTGAACTGAAACTGCTTTAAATTAAAATTTACGGGGAAATGGACGGTTTTCGGGGAAATGTGTTTTTCAGAAAAAATAACGTAAATCTGATTTTTGTGCTAAAGAAGTGCAGATAGTAAGTTGATAAAAAATACTTATTTTGAACTCTATTCTTCTAACGTAAAATATATTGCTGGAAATATTCTGACATTCTGGCATGGATTCAGTCACATTTTGAGAGCGAGAAGAAATAAGCCTAAATTGGGAGTATTACATTTGTCATTGTCATGTTTTAATGAGAGAATGTTAATCCCAATTCTCATTATTTGAGTCGGAAGCTAGTTCTGACTTTGTTTTTTCTGATGCCGTTGGCTTCGGCCTATCAGATTTCTGTTTGACAAATCTGACATTATTTGCTCGAGAAGTACGCGGTGTTGAAATTTGCGTATTTGGTTGTTGTCTGTTCTGTTGACCATGTCTTGGTTTTGCTGCATAGGACCTCGGTACCTAAAGTTGGCGGAAAATGGTATCTGAACTGGTAAAATTCGCACATGATGACTTGTGACAGGTCTAGATGAGAAAATTTGCATGCGAAGTTTGACATTTATTTCCTGAACTCCGAATTGTATTCGTGTGAGGCGATCCTGCATTCGCTTTTCAGCTTGCGTATCTATGGTTGGATGAGCGTGAACCAAATTACAAGCAGAATGCACTGACCGAAATGTTTGATTTTCGTAAGAAAATTTTTCATTTTGATCACGAGGTCTAAAACAGGAATTTACGGCTCCCATTTTGCACGAAACTTGACAGAAAAGAAGAAAAAAATAGATTGAAAATTTGGGTAAACAACTTTTTATCACGGGGATATTTCGGGATAGTACCTTGACTTTAAGTCACGCTTGACTGAATTTTGAGATTTAAAAATTTTTCAGTCGCGGGATGAATTCCATAATGGTACCTAGAACACGACACTCGATCGTACCGAGATGTGCAACCGTCGCGAGAACTATCTCTGTGTTATCTCAGAGAGATAAACTGGCACTCAAATCCAACATGACGTCCTGCCGGCTTTAATGCTTGTTTGTGTGGTAAATCTTGAACCTGTGAACCAAGTGGATACAATAGCCGATATTCAGGAAACACCACTTACCTTAACTTCCGCCAGATTGCCATTATAGCTGATATGAAAGGGGCAACGAGCATAAATAAAGGGGGCAACAAGCGCATTCAAGTTGATAGAGACGTAGTGTTCTGTTAGGTTCTATGATAGGATATTCATCTAATACACAAATGAAACCCGGGAATTGGACTGTGTATAGAACTAAGTTTAATTCTTTAAATGACAGATTAATGGGATTAATACTGAGCACGAACTCAATTCACTGAAGTTAACCTAGTACCACCGAATATAGTATCACCATACTTAAGATAGATAAAACATCGACAAAGAACATACAATTAATTGGTTTCCAACTCACCTGAATATTTGATAGAAGAGGAGACACAGAATGCAGAAACAGTCTAAGATGTTAGATGCGACACACGCAGAGTTCTTGGAGATCCTAGAAAGACAGAGCCGAACGTAGTCACATGATGTTGAAGTTCTATATTCGATAGCAAAGTATAACAGAACTGAGTACGGACGGCAGCACCAAGTCTATTGTCACTAACAGTGGACGAGCAGTTGGAGTTGTAATGAACGATATATCCATTCACTTGACAACGAAGTATCAAATGTCTGGTTTCTATGGCAAACTCGATTTCGGTGATCCAAATCACAATTCACTTCTCCGTGAGGTGTGTCCTCACAGAGCACCAATCACTATCGAGTCGAACTTTGTTTTTGCTGTGGTTTTTCGTACTTCATCAAGCTGAGCAAGCTGGACTTTGAAATTCTATCTACAGACAATCTTTGTAATGCTAGCCTAAGTTAACCTTCGGCCTGCTACGTAGACTTGTACTTTGATTAAAGAATGTGTAATTCGTAACATTCCGTCCTGTCGATAATTATGATATTTGTCTGCATTTGTCTCCTTGATTCATGAGTAAATTTCTAAATACAAATCTTTGTTGGAAACCAAACTACCTTTTACTTACAACATAATATTGCTTTTAATAAATGACTTCGTGGTTCTTGCTTCGTGCTCTATTTCTTAAAACTAAAGACATAGATCTCCCGACATTACCCACGCAGGAAGAAATTTCTGGCACAGAAATTTCTCGAAAGGAGCAAAGAAGAATAAAAGGACGTTACTATACATAAAGAGAAAAATATGTTTAGATACAGAGAAAATTTCGATAGTAAAAATTCCAATTTTCTGAAATGAATGTTCGATACACAGTTTTTTTTGTATGCTTTTGTACTTTTTAGTTCTATTTTTAATATGCCTTTTGATTTTTTTTTATATAAATTGTTTTTCTGTCCATTTAATACGTTCTTAGTAAATATATTGTAATTACTCCACTCAAATACACAACTTTCATTTTCCGAAATTGTCCTTATTCGTTGATAAATTCTTCGTCAACATAGTTTATGTTTCGAGAACATTTGTTAAACACGATTTAGCAAGAACTTGTCACATAACACACACACACACGCACACTAAGTTTATGGATGTTCAATAACCTGTCATCGGGAGACGTCAATCAGGTAGTAAAGGAATATGCAAAAGAAACTGTCCATCACAGAAGACAGTCGAGTCATAAACTGCAACTCGTTATTGAAGAATGCACACGATGAGCATAGAATTAACTGTGTGTGCTGTTTGGAAATCAGTTTTGAAGAACATGTCAAAACTGATTTGGTGATGTCGCTACAGTAAGTTTGGATGGTTGACTTCAGGACTGTCAATAGATGTGAACCTAATGTTGAAACAAACTAAATACAACCAATGATTGAAGTTGGGACACCATGTGGTGTGTTGGCCCACAAGAATGAATGTGAAATATACTAAGCATCATAATTCGACTTGAACTTACTGCTTGGAGCGTCCATCAGCACGATGTACACAGAGATGGTGATCTGGAAGTTGGATTTACAAAAAGGTGAAGTGTCACGATGAATAACTTGTCCCATGCTTTTTTTTATGACAGCTGCTGGGTAATGTTCTATGTGCATGTTGTTAGTTGCACTAGGAGGAATAAGACTGCAGGCAATGGGAGTGATGTAATTCACAAGATGTCCAATGGGTGTAGGCTGGACCAATGTTGAAAACTGCTGCTTAACACCTACTGGTACTGGATGCCGGTATGTAGATCCATATAAGATGTTGATCGAATCTCAGCTAGATTCAAACTTGTAGAAGACCATCAATGTTGTTGGAGAACAGTTACTGTCGTGTGCTCGCATGTATGTGTGTCAGAAAGAGGAAAGGGTATTCTAACCTAATTTATTTAATAAAAAAAACGTCTATATAAATATTTCTAAATACTAAGCTGTCTTCAAATTTCTGTTGTTTTTTTTTTAAAAAAGATCTAGAATGTTAAAAGTTGCATTCAATGACTGAAAATATTAAAAAAAAAATATTGACTGAAAGAGAATAAAATTTTATAAAGTGACACAAGACTTTGTATATTTAAAAAATCGTAAAATTTCAAAGAAAAGAATGTAATTTCAAAATTACTCTAAAGAGTTGAAATCCAATATCTTGCTCTATATATGACTATGTTAATAAGTATGGTAATATCAATTCAGTGTTTTTTTTTAAAACTACAAATATATATTTTCACCCAAATTTTAAATAATTACAAAATCTACTATACCGAAGGAATGATTTCATTAAGATGATATATTAATCTACTTTCCCGGTATTCGCTTCAAATCTGTACAAGACAAGCGGAAAAGAAAAGGGAAGATGACTCTCAGATTCCTAATATCAAGGAATAGCTTGTAAAAATGGCAATCATGTCTGTTACAGATATAGAAAGCATATAAAAATAGGGTAAAGGTGTGGCAACGGATAAGGCTTAAGTATCTAGTATCCTATCTGCTATGTCTTGAGAAACACTCATTCAGATGAGCGGAATCTACTGGAGTGTCTGTTATAGAACGAAATCCAGTCTCAAGATAAAAAATAGAAAATGTCACACTTAATGTCTAGTTCGGTAATGCGTATACTGGCTATAAAAGAAATTGTTCTTATTTTGGACTCATCAGTTATCAAAGTCGGATCGGAAACTCGATTTTAGTTAAAATATCAACGCATAGTCAATTATACGAAAGATTTGGGCGAAAGCAAGAATCGGAAGCTTAACTTGGTTTGTCAGCGTTCACTCTCAAGCTCAAATTGTCAGAATCGGTTATAAATATTTATATTATTATTATTTTAAACTAATGGACTGCATGTTGCAACATATTTATGTGTACTGCTCGAATGATGTACTCAACTGTAAAATATTACACGAGAAGTAAAAGAAAGCATTTCGGAAGCTAAGTGAAAAGAGAAGCACGGATAGCTGTGTGCATGACTCAAAATTTTTCCCAAAAGTTTCTAAAATTTTTAGCTTATTGGTACAAGAAATGTTAGAAAAGCAGAAATCATAACGCGTTAGAACACCAAGAAATTATAATGTAAAAATGTAAAGAATTTTCAAAATAATCGCGAGATGAAAATTCGGCTTAAGTTTTCTCAATGCGTCGCATACATGATAAGAAGGTCTTAGGTTGGGAACTTTTAAGGCTATTGGAAGACATGGAGAATTACGCTTTCTCAAGAGATTTTGCAGAAATATAGGTTTTGTCTGGCATATTGCACCAAGAAATGTGATATATTTATTTTTCTCTTTTATTGTATGTATACAACAGTGAAAAGGAAGAAAAAATGGGGAAGAAAAGAGAGAGAATGATAGTACACATAATTCAATTCGTTGAGGAAAATACCAAAATATGACATCGCTTGAATGTAAATATTATTATTTCAGATGAAAAAAAAATCTGTAGCCTGCTGTTACAATACTGTTTAGTTAGGATTTGAATCTTGTTGCACTCGAAGCGAGAGATTGACCCTTAAACGTCTGTATCAGCGTGACGTATTTACTATTAGTATTACGTTCATTCATTCCTGTAGAATGCGGACACGAAATTGTGTATGACTTTGATCGGCGAACGCGTGGAACTTTTTCGAAAGAAAGAAAACAAGACATCTTCCAGATGTTGCAATGAGACTTAGAAGAGTCGCTAAATGATTTTAAATTACTATATTGTAGGTAAAAATAATTTATAAAAAATACTGTTTCAAACACGGTTAAACTTATTTACTGAAATAAATTATATTTAGAAAGAAAAGAAAGATATTAGTGATCTGGCATTGATAACATTGCTATCCCTAAAAAATATACAGGGTGTCTCTAAATTGTCGTACTCAAATATTCAAGTAGCGGACTCCAATCCGAAAATTTTGATAAATTTGCCAAACTACAGAACACGTATATTGCATTACAATTGTTGAACACAATGATTGATTACCGCAGACTTCACGTAACTGCTTTGCAAGTTATCTGTGAGTATAAATTTATTGAAACTTTATCGTGTCGAACAAAAGTATATGGTATTCACATTCTCAATTTTTTATTGAGACTCACATAAATAACGGAACATATTCATTTCAAAATGAATGAATACGTTACAGTATGAAAATACGGTATTACAGTTTGCTCCTGTTTCAGGATACAAAAAGTATCTAATGAACAGAGGAACCGGTATGCGATTGTCGGAACAAAAGGGGACCACGAGTGTAGGGCACTCTGTGGCTAATCATAAATGGAGAAGCTGGCTAATTCCTCTCAGATCTATGACTTCAAACACCCAAATTAGCTACACTCTAAATCCAATGACCTTGTGGAGAACCTTGTATTTTCAAACTTTCTGTGGTACATGGAGTGAGTGCATGGACATTTGTTTAAAAAATATACATATTTATTTGGCGAAGAGCGTTTATCTCAAGTCACATAATGACGTAATATTATTTCATTTCATTTAAATCTTTATTTCATCGTAGAATCGGCGAGGCAGACGCCATCGTAAATATCCACATTTCATCATAAACAATATATTCCATTTGCCATTATCATCATCGTATTCATCATTATCCTACGTCAGCCGAAAATCATTGTTTTATAAATTTGGGATCCCTGAAGAAAGTATTGGTCATGATCTTACATCTAACTTAAACCACATATTCATGTATGGTGCACCTAATTTCAACATTGCAAAATGCAGAATGGAACTCCTATATTATTATAAAATCCAAATATTGAAACTGCCTCCCGAAATTTTGAAAAAAAACTTAACTCTATTCGTTTTCAGTCGAGCCTCTGCTGGACTCTTTGCCTTAACCTAATCGTTCATCAATCTAGCTGAAGCTAGATATATCATCTTACAAGCTAATCGTTCACATAGTGCATAATTTGTACTAATCATATACCTAGTAGTTCAAGATCCAGGATTTTGCACTAGATCATACGTAGTCGTTATTGCAATTCGTCGAAGAGCCCTTATTTCGCACTAAAAGTTTTAAAAAGGATCAATAGCTGATTTATCTCAACCTATTGTTTCCAAAATTCAATCCAGTAATTATATTTACGGGAATCGCATGCCGAATATTCCAAGAAAAGAAAAATACACGCAAAGCTTTAGATTCTTGAATTCCAAAAATGAAAATGTATGCATTTTTCCGTGAAATTTTGCGATTAGAGCAAAAAGATTGACTTTTAAATTGTAATGAAATGCAAATATTCGTCGACTTATGAGGAGATTCGCGGCTAACGCAATATAATTTAAAACTATCACGAACATGGGATTATGTTGGTATAAAACATTCAGTAATACTCTTGCTTTTTAGTGCGTAGAAGTAGTAACTCTCAAGTCTTTCCAACTAATTGCTATGCAATGCATAAACTTCTGGTAAGATACCAGTTTTATGCACTAAATATGTTTTTCTTATCAAATATGTACACCAATTTCAAATTTTAAAACACGTTAAACGTAACCGAAACTATCGTTTCTCGCGAGAAATAACATGTTAATCGTTTAGTTTAAAATCTAAATTGAACGGTTAGCTATCTTAAATTCACTTGCCGTGTATAATGGTTCAAGAATCGCTTATAATGAATGCCTTAATAATTGAGGCTATTTTATATAAATAGAAACTTGTCAGCTTGATTTATCACAAAGTTTAGTACGAAATCTCTATTTTTAAATTTCTTCCCATAGAAGTAAGATGAAATTATTTGTACATGCCGAACAAGATTAAGAAAAAAGATTCACTTAGTTTCTACTTAAATCTACTATTTACAATATGATAGCAAGTTGCATTAAGGTCAATAACATGTAACAATTACGTTCATAAGATAAGATAAAATTAATTTTATGGGCGGTAAAAATACGTTCATAAATTCTAACTGATAGAAACTTGTAGGTTTTCACCAGTTCTAATCCTATTCCACTGTACTGCCTTTTGGCTAGTAGACTTCAGGACTTACAATTCTAGTGACACAATAGTTTGTGACTATCAGGTTATTTTTATGAGTTGTTACTCTTCAATAAATGCAAAATCTGCGCAAAATTTGAATTTGAATCAAAAGTTAAAATTATGGCAGGAACTTGGTAAACAAAGGTTATTACTTTCAAAATAAAGATCGAAAATTTAAATTGGAACCTAATTTGGGGAACTGAATGTCCCCATAGTTAGTTAGAAATTCTCTTTCTTAATTAGTGAAGGAGAGCGCTAATCTAACAAGTTACTCATACTCTGCTCTGCAAACGGTGAACCTATATTTTAGTTACCGGTCGATTTCACCAAATATGCTGGAATCTTTCCAAATAAGCACACAAACGTTCAAACAAATTTGACCTACATGAATTCCCGAAGAACAAACTACAAATTTTTAGCCACGAACGGGGAAGATAAATATAAAACTTTTAACTACATATTGAACTGAAACTGCTTTAAATTAAAATTTACGGGGAAATGGACGGTTTTCGGGGAAATGTGTTTTTCAGAAAAAATAACGTAAATCTGATTTTTGTGCTAAAGAAGTGCAGATAGTAAGTTGATAAAAAATACTTATTTTGAACTCTATTCTTCTAACGTAAAATATATTGCTGGAAATATTCTGACATTCTGGCATGGATTCAGTCACATTTTGAGAGCGAGAAGAAATAAGCCTAAATTGGGAGTATTACATTTGTCATTGTCATGTTTTAATGAGAGAATGTTAATCCCAATTCTCATTATTTGAGTCGGAAGCTAGTTCTGACTTTGTTTTTTCTGATGCCGTTGGCTTCGGCCTATCAGATTTCTGTTTGACAAATCTGACATTATTTGCTCGAGAAGTACGCGGTGTTGAAATTTGCGTATTTGGTTGTTGTCTGTTCTGTTGACCATGTCTTGGTTTTGCTGCATAGGACCTCGGTACCTAAAGTTGGCGGAAAATGGTATCTGAACTGGTAAAATTCGCACATGATGACTTGTGACAGGTCTAGATGAGAAAATTTGCATGCGAAGTTTGACATTTATTTCCTGAACTCCGAATTGTATTCGTGTGAGGCGATCCTGCATTCGCTTTTCAGCTTGCGTATCTATGGTTGGATGAGCGTGAACCAAATTACAAGCAGAATGCACTGACCGAAATGTTTGATTTTCGTAAGAAAATTTTTCATTTTGATCACGAGGTCTAAAACAGGAATTTACGGCTCCCATTTTGCACGAAACTTGACAGAAAAGAAGAAAAAAATAGATTGAAAATTTGGGTAAACAACTTTTTATCACGGGGATATTTCGGGATAGTACCTTGACTTTAAGTCACGCTTGACTGAATTTTGAGATTTAAAAATTTTTCAGTCGCGGGATGAATTCCATAATGGTACCTAGAACACGACACTCGATCGTACCGAGATGTGCAACCGTCGCGAGAACTATCTCTGTGTTATCTCAGAGAGATAAACTGGCACTCAAATCCAACATGACGTCCTGCCGGCTTTAATGCTTGTTTGTGTGGTAAATCTTGAACCTGTGAACCAAGTGGATACAATAGCCGATATTCAGGAAACACCACTTACCTTAACTTCCGCCAGATTGCCATTATAGCTGATATGAAAGGGGCAACGAGCATAAATAAAGGGGGCAACAAGCGCATTCAAGTTGATAGAGACGTAGTGTTCTGTTAGGTTCTATGATAGGATATTCATCTAATACACAAATGAAACCCGGGAATTGGACTGTGTATAGAACTAAGTTTAATTCTTTAAATGACAGATTAATGGGATTAATACTGAGCACGAACTCAATTCACTGAAGTTAACCTAGTACCACCGAATATAGTATCACCATACTTAAGATAGATAAAACATCGACAAAGAACATACAATTAATTGGTTTCCAACTCACCTGAATATTTGATAGAAGAGGAGACACAGAATGCAGAAACAGTCTAAGATGTTAGATGCGACACACGCAGAGTTCTTGGAGATCCTAGAAAGACAGAGCCGAACGTAGTCACATGATGTTGAAGTTCTATATTCGATAGCAAAGTATAACAGAACTGAGTACGGACGGCAGCACCAAGTCTATTGTCACTAACAGTGGACGAGCAGTTGGAGTTGTAATGAACGATATATCCATTCACTTGACAACGAAGTATCAAATGTCTGGTTTCTATGGCAAACTCGATTTCGGTGATCCAAATCACAATTCACTTCTCCGTGAGGTGTGTCCTCACAGAGCACCAATCACTATCGAGTCGAACTTTGTTTTTGCTGTGGTTTTTCGTACTTCATCAAGCTGAGCAAGCTGGACTTTGAAATTCTATCTACAGACAATCTTTGTAATGCTAGCCTAAGTTAACCTTCGGCCTGCTACGTAGACTTGTACTTTGATTAAAGAATGTGTAATTCGTAACATTCCGTCCTGTCGATAATTATGATATTTGTCTGCATTTGTCTCCTTGATTCATGAGTAAATTTCTAAATACAAATCTTTGTTGGAAACCAAACTACCTTTTACTTACAACATAATATTGCTTTTAATAAATGACTTCGTGGTTCTTGCTTCGTGCTCTATTTCTTAAAACTAAAGACATAGATCTCCCGACATTACCCACGCAGGAAGAAATTTCTGGCACAGAAATTTCTCGAAAGGAGCAAAGAAGAATAAAAGGACGTTACTATACATAAAGAGAAAAATATGTTTAGATACAGAGAAAATTTCGATAGTAAAAATTCCAATTTTCTGAAATGAATGTTCGATACACAGTTTTTTTTGTATGCTTTTGTACTTTTTAGTTCTATTTTTAATATGCCTTTTGATTTTTTTTTATATAAATTGTTTTTCTGTCCATTTAATACGTTCTTAGTAAATATATTGTAATTACTCCACTCAAATACACAACTTTCATTTTCCGAAATTGTCCTTATTCGTTGATAAATTCTTCGTCAACATA
>JAGDQP010070626.1:0-10732 GCA_022664845.1 Lepisma saccharinum
TTTGTAAACATAACAATTGTTCTATACAAAGGCCAAGTCTCACGAAAATACAGATTTAAAAATTTGGCTGTAGTGACAACGGCTGATCTTCCCAGTGAGAAAAACAATTGGTGCTCCTGTCTTTTCCGTGGATGTTTATAGAGTTTCTTTCCTACTTTGTACTAAAAATACTTTTTAAAAAATCTAAAAAATGAATTCTAAAAATATTTGACTTGATCTGATATTTTTTCAGATCGGTGTTTACCAGGTGATTTTTTTCAATCCCAGGGTTACTGAGGCTAAACATTTGTGTGTGTGTGTGTGTTTTTTAGTGGAATATGCCATAACTGAAAGTATTTTGTTGTTGTTGTTGTTGTTGTTGTGATGATGATACTTTTGGAAAATTTACTTTTTCATGCCAGGCATGTATCCAGATGTTGGTTTTTGGGAGGAGTCCAAGGGGTTTCGGGGGACAAGGTCTGTCTGGGCATGAAATGTATATTAAATATATAATTACACCTGAAGTTATACTATGTTTTCCATAAAACTCTGAGTTTGGGGGACCCGGACCCCTGGACTCACCTCTTGAATACGTCCCTGCTTTATACAATTATAAAAATGGAAATCAAAATCTGAAAGTTATAAAGTATGAATAAATATCAATAGTAATAAAACAAATTATGTAATGATTATGATTCTAGCTTTATAATTTATTATTATTATTATTTACAAATTTCTCTGGTAACAGGTGTGTCTATCGCTTCTTAAGTCGCCCCCAGAGAAATGAGTGTTGGGAACCCTAATTAATTGGTTATTCCGTATGATTGTTTAGGATACCTAAAATAATAATAAACATGTATATTAGGATGAATTCATACCACGTTACCTTTCCTACGCATTTGATTGTGAGACAACTTGGCTATTTCAAATCAATTATACTCAAAACATGAAGTGTCCTACTGAAATTATGGTTATCAATAGATTTCAAGTAGGTCGATAGTGTACAGTGTACAGTTCATGTAGTACCATGCAACGAAATCTAAATTATAAACTATTAACCCGAAGTGGATAACGAGAAATTTCCAATGTAGATGTCAAACGTTTTCTTTTGTCTAAGTAGGAGATTGATATACAGTACATTTGAATGCATAGAGTGGCTGGATATAAAACACCCTTTAACACTAAATTATTCCTTGGCCATTTTCATCACTGTAAATATACGTCATCATTTCCTTTACACTATCGCCTTAAAATGTCACAATAGGTTATAATATTATGCATTAAAGTATTCTATACATAGCAGGAAGCTTTCAACTTACCTTATTTATTTAATTTGACGTACATCAAACAGGCATATTTACCGAAAAACAGTTTCCTTCGTGTTTTATTTATCACTAAATGCAATTGCCGTTAAATGCAATTGCCGTTAGTGCTGTAAGAGGGCAGGGTGAGTCAACCACCAATGCAATTAGATATTACAGATTTCACGTTGCCAGGTTCAAATCGAAAAAACAATCAGGAGATTTCTTTTAAAAACCAAGAGGGAGATAAGTTTAAGGACCGGTTTTCAAAGAGGCTTACGTTGCGTGCTTTACTTGCGATTTGGGTGAGTATCCAATTACAGTAGTGTTTTATTGCGTGTTCTACATATTACGTAATCAAATACGTACTTCAATTGGCTACTCATTCAAATCGCAAAGTACGCAACGCAAACTTTAATAAAATCCAATCTTTACATGCAAGCTCTCGTTGCTTGCTTTCCGTGCGATTTTGGTGAGTAGCCAATTCAAACACGTGTTTTATTGTGTGTTCTACGTACTACGTAATAAAACACGTGCTTCAATTGGCTACTCACCCAAATAGCACGCAAAGCAAGCTTGTATGTAAATCAGCCCTAACGCAAAGTCTATATGAAATAATAAAGTAATGGATAGGATGTTTATTACAATTGATTTATATTTATTATTTGAAGGCAAGCCGGAAGTTGAAAAGTGGCCCTAGTTCAGTTCAATGGCAAAACGATTCAACACGTTTGTTTCTCGTTCGAGCTTCCCAGTAGTCAAACATCCTTTTTCACAGAATTTTCCTTAGGGCTCCTTTCCTTCGATGCTTGTGTTTCTTGCTTTGCGTTCGATTTGGGTGAATAGTCAATTGAAACACATGTTACACTTACCTTACAATAAAACACGCAATAAAACCAGTGTTTCTATTGGCTATTCACCCAAATCGCACGCAAAGCAAGCAACGCAATCGTTCATCAAATTCAGTCTTTAGACACACCAAGCAAATGCTGAGAAAGTACCTTTAAATTAAACAACAGGGGCCGAATACGTCTCGCATCCTTTCTTCTACCCTAGGGTGGCCAGAAATTTGTTGACGACAAAGAGGCTACAATGCAGATATATATCATCACCATCATATTCAGCCGTTTTTCATACACAGCTGAATGAAGGCCTCCCCCTTTTCTTTCCACATATCTCGGTCTTTTTCTATCCTCATCCATGTAGCTCCTGAAAAATGCTTGATTTCATCTACCCATCTTACATTTGGACATCGTCTCGGTCGTTTCTTTTCTCTAGGAATCCAATGTAGTACATTTGTCGTCCACCTTCCATCTGTTCGTCTAACTATGTGACAGGCCCATCTCCACTTCAGCTCCTTCGCAGTCTTGATTACATCCTCTATCTTTGTTTGTGCGCGAATATATTCATTTGTTTTCCTGTCCCTCCTGGTTATTCCCAGCATGCATCTCTCCATTGCTCTTTGTGTGACTCTCAATCTTTGAGTCGTTTGCGCATTCAATGTCCAAATTTCGCAGCCGCACATCAGCACGGGTCAGACACGTTGATTATAAACTTTACGCTTAAGACCCATTGGTAGTTTGCTTTTGAAAATAAAGTGTAGTCTTCCAAACGAACTCCACGCCATTTTACATCTTCTATTTATTTCATCAGTCAACTCTCCGTTAATCTTCACTTCTTTCTTTGCAGCATGTTGGTTGTACATTAATTTTGTCTTACTTAAGTTCATTTGAAGTCCATTCTGATTTGTAGTTCTTCTGCACCGTATGTATATATATACGGGTGCGAGCGGTCCCGGGTTCGATTCCCAGTGGGGGCTCAAAAATTTCGGTGTTGACCCAGCATCGTGAGGACAATTGCGGAGCTGCTGTGAATAAAAGACAGTGGCGATTGAGCCCTCTGCCTACCCCAACCCAGCCTCAACTAAAGATGCCAGAAGGATTTAAATTAATTTAAAATCAGGTACAAAGTGAAAACAAACATATCGTCCCTGTGGCTCCTCAGAAGCTCGAGACGTAGAAAATCAGCTTTTGAACCTCTCTTTCAATTGTTCATAAATATTCCAATCCGAAGCTGCTTTGAGTTTACTTATTGATTCGATAATAGTAAACTGCTGTTTTTTATTTTTTATTTTTACATTCCTCTGGTCTACGTAGGTTTCATGACACACACGCTGTAGCTTCAAAGATGCTAGGTTAAAAATATAGAAAACAGGAGAAATTACATTGTAAATTAACAGTAGACTAGTAAATAATGCAGGAAAGGAGTTCTACTATTAAAACAGGAGAGCTGGCAACGCTCACACCTGAGCAAAAGATAATGTGTCGCTTTTAAGAACTTTAGATAAACAAAAATAATCCATGCTTCTATTGATATAGAAAAGAAAGGATTTGAATATTTCACCATATACACGAATTAATTTTTGTACATAAAGGAACGTTAATTTTATTATAGAAACGAACGAAAGGACTTTTTTAAACTTTAGTTTCAGCAGGTAGTAATAAAAAAAGGAAAATTAGTAAAGTATTTAATAATAACAATACAGAAAGAATTCCGCCAGGATTTTCAGTTTGGGGCGGTGTAAAGTCAAATTTGGGAGGGTGTAAATAGAGTTTTACACTGTTTCTACCGATTTTTGACTGCAAAAATGTTAACGGGGGGGGGGGGGGGTCTCGAGTATTTGGGAGTCAGGCAGAATCGCTTCAATAAGCCTCAAATTGGGATTTAGAAACCTGGTTTGTCATCCTGCCAGCAATTTTGATTTTTTTTTAAAGGTCGTTAGTCCGATCCCAGCGGCTGACCATCTTGACTGAGGCTTTTTCCTAAGTCACACCAGACAAAAGCCGAGATTGCGCCTTCAACAAAGGCTCTGGTCGACACCTTTCCGAATCCTTTCCCCTCCCCTGTCCCGACTGAACCTTAGGTATCTAAAGCTATAAAATTCGGTTCAATTGATGCAGGGACGTCATCCCTCAGACGAGACAAGCTTACGCTGCAACTACGGTTTTCAAAAACTGGAAGGATGTATAGTTTCATTTATTTACCTATGAAGTTTTGTAAACAGCTAAATTATTAAAGTGGAAAATAACACATATTGTTCTAATCTTGAACTTTGGAAAGGATTTATTTGTCCCATCAAATAGTTTTAAGTTCCAAGAAAAAAATACGCAAACCCTCTACAACTTACAGTTTCAGGAAAATCGGAGATGGAAATTTTGTGATTTAGCACATCCACTTTCGCAATTCTTGAAATTTGGAGGGGTGTATATGCCAAAAAACAAAAAATGTATATCTTCTAATGCATTCCTGCACAATTTCAAGGAAATTGGCGGAAGTCAGTTGTTAGTCATCGTGCACAGAAACAAAAATCTATGTATAAATACGTAGAAACAATTTGCGAAAAAAAAAACTGGCTCAACTTGAATATTCCCAGAATGAATTCGGAACAATAATTTAATATATGTTAATAAAAGTTTACATGATGCACACACGATTCTAAATATAGAATATTTGATCCGAGAATTTCTCTCTCTCGAGCTACAAAAAAATTAACTTTAATTTCTTACCAATGAGCCGCATTATAAAAACTAAGTTTTTCCTGCTTGAATTGTGCACAAACGTTAATAATTCGTGCACAAAAAATTGCAAAAACAAAAGTTTCGATCCGAGCAGTTTGCATTTTCATCTCTCCAGCCCCTAATCAAGAAATTTAATTTTCTTGGTTTCTAGTGCACAAACGATTGCAAAAAAAACAACATATATTTTTAAAAAAATTGGGGGTTGTAGCTTCCCCAGCCCCACCATTTTTTTCTTTAATTTTTCACTTTCTAATTGTGCACAAACGCTACAGATGCGTGCACAAACGATGCACAAACGATTCCAGTGAACAAAAATCGATCCGAGTAAGTGGGGGGCTGTCGTTTCCCCAGCCTCCAACTATTTTTTTAATTTTTCAATTTCTAATTGTGCACAAACGCTAAAATGCGTGCACAATCGTGCACAAACGATTGCGATGAAAAAGAAACTGGATCCGAGTGATTGGGGCTGCTGTCGTTTCTCCGGCTCAATTTATTATTTTATATTTTCGGCTTGTAATTGTGCACAAACGCTAAAAATTGCTTGCACAAACGTGCACAAACGATTCCAAAAAATAATTGATCCGAGTAATTGGGGAGCTGTCGTTTCGCCAGCCCCTCATTTTATTCTTTGATTTTTTCGGCTTGTAATTGTGAACAAACGCTAAAATTGCGTGCACAATCGTGCACAAACGATGCACAAACGATTGCGATGAAAAAAACTGGATCCGAGTAATTGGGGAGGCTGTCGTTTCTCCGGCCTAATTTATTCTTTTATTTTTTCGGCTTGTAATTGTGTTCAACGGCAAAAATTGCGTGCACAAACGTGTTCAAACGATTCCAAAAAAAAAATTGATCCTTGTAATTGGGGGGGGGCTGTCGTTTCGCCAGCCCCCCATTTTATTCTTTTATTTTCTCGGCTTGTAATTGTGCACAAACGCTAAAAATGCGTGCACAAACGTGCACAAACGATTGCAATAAAAGAAATGTGTTTTCCATAAATTGGGTTGCCGGTGAAATTGGGGGGTACGTTTCAAATTTGTGGCCGCTAGCGTGTTAATATATTAATATAAATTAGTATCTCGGAATTTTTTGTATATAGGTAAATCTCCATTTAACATGTCACCTTCGCCTCCGCCTGCGCCTCTCTACCGCCATCTGTGTAGGATTCAATAAAAATTATTCTCTGCTACTCTACCGCCATCTATTGATTTTTCTTGTGAACTATCGGAATTTCTCACCTCTCTACCATCATCAGTTAATATCACAGCTAATTGCTGCTATTACCATCATTCATTAACATTATTGCAAACTTACTGTGTGTTAATCTATTGATATGATTGCTAACTTATTGAATAGTGTTATAACTAAGTAATGAATTGTTAGTTTTCCTATACGGGTGCAATCAGAAGTACTTCAACAGCTGCTTTGCATCAGGTGAATACTGTAATGGTATATTTAACATGAGACATGCTCGTGAAAATTTGTTGCTGCTACGATGAACTTGTTTATTGCTGTAAAAAAGCGGTGAAGTTTTAAAAAAATAACATCAAATTGTGTTATTAGCTTTCTCTCTTGTTGTAAATCCATATTTTGTATGAATTTGCTTTGCGTTTCCCTTCATTGCGTGTGCAGAATCGGAAGTTTCTATTAATGTGAATTTTATGTGAAAATCATATTATGTGTGGGTGTATTAAAGATTCTCAGTTGCATATTTTTGATCTCTCTCTCCTTTTTTGTATCTGTGATATCCATGAAAGAGTGAATTCTAGTTTTACATGCAATGTAACAAAGTTTTTTGTTTCTCTCTTGAAAACTCTAACTTGCAGAAAACATGTTCACTAAAATTGTTCCATCACTCTTTCGTTTTTCACATCATAAATGTATGGAGTTTGAGCTATAGGTATTACTGTACAATAAGTTTTTTCGAGGACTGTTTCTTCAAAATCCATTATAATTTTAATATTGGTTCGTTCGTTAATAACAACTTGTTTTCGTTTACTTGTATTAATGACATACATTGGACGATTTTCTATAAACTCTTTTGGGGAATAAAACATATCAGTATTTTTCTGTGTTACACGTTTAAAAGCAGTGTAACTATCATACATTTTAAGATAATCTGCTTTTGTGATATCCAGGTTTAAATTCTCACGAGGGAAGATTTCGTTACGAGCATTTTTTAAATAAATATTCTTAATCTTACATGTATCAAACTTACTAGCGTCTTTCTCCTGAGTATTATCATCACGATTAGTTTGGAAAAGAACTATTACAAAATCAGGCATATCGAACTGAAGTGAGTTAAACTGTGTTGTTACATCAAATTCGAAATAAGAACCTGAAATATGTCGTTGAATACTTTGATACGTGAGAAATTCAATTGGTATTTGAGGTTGTCGAAGTATATCAGCTTTTAATTTCATCGAATAATTTTTCTCGTATTCAACAATTGGCATTCTAAGCTCCATTGAAGTAATCACTAATTTAGCAGCATGAGCTAATGTAGCATCATCTAGAGTACCATCTGCTTTCTTTGTTTTCCAGCGATAAAATAAAACATCATTATTTACACTTCTTTTAAATGTTATTCAAAGCCCGCTCTTCCACATAATTTCCTTATAATCACTAAAGAAACCAAACAGCAAACGTAACGGAAACAACACTGTATTCTCTTTCCGTGGAAGTTTTGCATCAGTTATTAATCCACCTGAATTAAAATATTGAGCTCAGGCTTTGATAATCGACATGTAGCAATAGCAGTTGAAGTAATTCCCGGATAATCTATTCTATCAATAACAGTACCATTCTTGCTATAAAAAAATCATTTTAAGAATCATCATTTTTAATCATGAGAATTACGCTTGTTATTGCGCCACCAAAACTAATTGGTTCATGCAATTCATTACTAAAACTTATTTCAATGGAACGTACATGGCTCTCTTGTATAGCAAAAAATAATGGGTATTGAGGCTCATAAGCAATTGGTTCTAAAAATTCTGTTAATGGTTTAAATGTTGCTATAATATTAGTTTCTTTGTGCTTATACTCCCCATCTGCTATAATCATACCTCTTGCTAAATTACAGTGTATATTAAACGTTTCAATACTTAAGAACTTTGGAAGAAATTGACCTATGTGAGTTTCTTCTGGCTTAAGTTCACTATTATTCTTAAAACCTAATAACTTACCAACAGTTCCTACATTAAAATTTTCGCTTCGCAGTACTTCTTGATTCTATTCACTGATATAAGTTGAATTTTTTGTGGAAATTCTGGAGGAAATCTGATCAGGAATTGAGTGTTATTTTTCTTCTGTACTATTGTACAAGGCCCAATAAATTTGCGTAAAAAGTTCTCGGGGGTTTGATGGAATCTATATGGAAAATAGACTAAAACTTTTTCGTTTTCCTGGAATGATGTTTGCCTTCTTTTCGCATCGTAAAATTTATTTTGTCTCATATGTGATTTAAGCATTTTATTAGCGATTTTCCAGCGTATATCGTTGAGTTTCTCTCGGGAAATTTGTTGTGTATGCTTAATGCCGTAGTGCATGTCTGTTATAGTTCTTGGATTGAAACCGTGCATGATGAAATGTGGACTAAATCCGCTATTCGTTGAAACTTGAGAATTGATCGAAAATACGGCAAATGGTACGTATTTTTTTCATGATTTCATGTCGTTCTGGACATAGAATTTAATAATGTGCTGAATCGACTTTTGGACCACTCCGACGACACCTGTTCCAGAGTGCGAATAGCTTGGATTGAATTTTAGTTCAAATCTGTATTTTATAGACATGTCTCTTAGTTTTTTGCTTGAATGGACTGGATATTTATCTAAATATAAAGTATGGAAACATCCGTATCTAAGGATAATTTCTTGTTCCAAAAAATCCATTATAGACTGAGCTGACATTTCCGGCACTATTTTTGCAATAACTAGTTTTGATGTATTTTCTACAGCTATGTGCACAAATTTTCTAACGTTACCTTCTGAAATTATAGGACCTAAAGTGTCAAATGTATATTGCTCACATATGTTGCCTACAGGATGATGCAAAAGTTCACCTTGTGACTTGTTTGGATATGACTTGAGGCGCTGACATTCGTCACATCTCTTTAAATAGTATCCTAGTTTCTTTCAATGAAGGCACATAATATTTTAGCATTGTTGACCTGTATAGTTTAGTTAGCCCAGGGTGACCTGCCATTTCCGTTTTGTGTACCTTTTTAAACCACTGCTGAATCATAGTCTTTGGAATAAATAATAAATGTAGTTCGCCTAATTCTATATGTTTTATTGTACGATAAAGTTCTCCATTCTTCAAACAATGGTACTTGAGTGCACGAATTGTTGTAACATCTTCTGGTTGTCTTCCTTCGAGTGCTAGTATTATATTGGAGGAACTCTTTCCTTTGTTCCTTTTTCAATTCGTCATTGGTAGAAAACTCTTCGGTAACCAGTACACTATCTTCTAAAGCTAATGAACGAAATACAAGCTCTTCTTCTGGTGTTTTAACATCGTCTGTCACTTTGTGTCTGTTAGCTGTTAATTGTTCTTTGCTTTCCTCTTCTCTTTCTTCTTTCTTGATTTATTCTGTATTTTCCAGTCTTGAGAAAAAATCCGCGGGCGTCTCTGAACCTTTCTTGTGTTTAACATCGAACCTGTAATCAGATAAGAAGATCCGGTATCTTGAAAATTAATCGATCTTATCATTTGAGTTTGTAAGGTGGAAAGGCTCTTAGTATCTGTATATAAAGTAAATTTTTGATTCAAAAGATAGAAGGAAAAATCTTCGAATAGCATATATTATTGCACATAATTCCTTTTCCCTTGTTGAATATCTTTTTTCGGTGTCCGTTAACCTTCTTGAACAATATGACACTATCTTTCCTTCATTCTTTTCGGGGTAGTAACACGTAATCAGTGCTCCAACCTGATAGGTTGAGGCGTCTGTGTAGAGACGAATTTGAGCCTCTGGATCAAAATGAGAAAGTGATGGTGCATTTATTATATCGGTTTTTATTTGTTCAAAAAGTGGATCTAATGATTGATCTCATTTGAACTTTGCCTTTTTTGTTACTAATTGTTGAAATGGTTCAATTCTATCTGTGAACCTGTTCAAATGCGAGCACATGAACGAACATAAGCCAATAAAACCTCGAAGCTGCCTTTTTATACGTAGTTTTTGATAATTATGTATTTTCTTTGCGATTTTTTGTGAAATAGATATACTATTTACACTCACTTTAAAACCGAGTACTTGCAGAGAGTTGTAAAAAGATGTAACTTCTTTGGCGATGCTCTGAAGTCATGTTTACGAGGGTGAATTAAGAAAGAACGTATGTCTTCTAGCTGTTGTCTTTGTGAATAAGATCCTATGACAATATCGTCTGCGAAACTGGTAATTCTGTTTTTCAATCCTTCTAGCAACTTCCTCGTTACTATTGTCAAAGCCGATGAGGACGTACTATGGCCCATTACTGCCCTTTGAAATTAGTAGCTTTTTCTTGTATGGTTTACTTCAAAAGTAGTATATTTTTGGCTCTTTTTATAAAATAATATTTGATAGTAACTTTGACTGATGTCAACGGTTGAAATATAATTCTTTCCGTTTAAACTAGACAAGACTTGCTCTGCCGATGGAAATGGTATTGCAAGATACCTTGTATATTTGTTCAAATTGATTAAATTTAGAACCAAACGAAAATCTTGTGAATTTGGTTTACGCACTACTAGAAGAGATGAGAATTCACTCGATGATGTCTGCCGTATAATTCCCGCTTTTCTAATTGACTAAGTTGAATGTAAATTTGCTTCCGTATATTCAATGATATAGGTGGTGACCTAGCATGAAAAGCCGCTGCCTTGTCC
>JAGDQP010070627.1:0-10732 GCA_022664845.1 Lepisma saccharinum
ACTAAAGAGCATCATAAATAAAAACATCAGTTCCTTTCATGTGCCATAGGGGAAAACCAAAGTATAGCCATAACATCGTGATAAAAATTCCCATCAATACTAACCGTCACATTAATTTCAACAAGTCTATGGTTTCAGTAAACCTTCCTTCAGTAATGAAACGATACAAATTAGGCTTTTGATTCTCAAAATTAGGATTAACTAAGCGATGAGCATAGCCATGTTCGTTTACCTATTCACGAACTTCATAATCTTTCTCAAGTTCGACCTCATTAAATTCCTCTTTTGCCTTGGACTTTTTACGTTTCTTTTTGTCATTTAAAGATGTACGCTGTGGTTTAGAAGATGTAGGTTTTATTGCAACTGAATCCTCAATTAATTAGGACTGAATTGGTAAGTGAAACATCTAATTTAATTGTATATGATCAGTCATTATATCAAGTGAGTTTTGAGTATCGTTCTCTATGTTGGGCAAATCTAAAGACCATGACGTAACGAGCTTTTCGACATTTAGGAACTTTTGATAAAGTTTATCTAATGTTTTTGGTACTGTTGAAATTAATAACAAGAGTTGTTTTTGACCATCACGTAACGTATTCAACTTCTGTTCTAAATTATCAGAGTGATTTTGTTTGTCTTCATGTGATTTATACTCTTCACTAGCTTGAGTTGAACTTAATGAAAAATCACCATCTAATAAACCCAAATCAATTGTATTCGTTTCAGTTTGTACATCCCTAATTTTGCTATAGAAACCTCTATACCAATTTGGCGATATAACAGAAAAGGAATCTCTGCTCAACGTTGCAATAGACTTATCAGTGTGAACCACATGAAAATTAATATCATAAAGAACATCGTTTATTTTCAATGCCACACTGACAGCGCCTAAAATATCCAAAGCGGTATCGTTTAGTAAGTATAGTTTGGCTGAACTGGGTTGAAATGAACTAAATAAATTGAGGCAAGATAATAAATTCATAGTGATACCTGTGTTTAAATGACATTGTAAAGCCGTTCCGTTAACTGTGGAATCGATTGTCAGTGAGTCCTCAGTTTCTATCATGTTATCAGGTACTATGGAGAAAATATCTTCAACAAAAACTGACGTAACATCTGGATTCGTTTGTGTATCAGAATCTGTGACCTGTTGATTTCGTGTTTGGACTTTATTTCTTGGAAAACCTCTAGGAAAAACACATTTTCTGCCAGTGGCCAATGGAATTGGAGGTCCGGCACTGTGAATACTTGGCGGGACACCTATTAAAGTCTTTATGTAATATGCCACATCTGTAACTAGTACGGTTTACGTTATCATATATGATCGGAAACGATTATGCTCTGTTGTATTACGTGATGAATCCGGAGCATTACCCAACTGAAAACACTCATTATAAGGAACTGTTTTAGATTTGAAACATTTCGCATCACATTCAACTTGTTCCTCGATGTTTAGTTTATTGCTCTCTGTAGATCTAATTTTGCATTTGCCAATAGACGTCTGCGAGTCCCTTCATCAAAAGCACCAGTTACTATTTGGTCCCTAACCATATCATCGTTAGAAGATCCAGTGTCACATTTACCAGCTTGACGCTTTAAATTCATAACAAAATCATTAACTGGCTGATAATCTGATTGATTGTTTTATGGCATGGAATTTGTATCTTTTGACTATGATATTCGATTTTGCCTCGTAAAATTATTTTAATTTGTCCGTCAAAGTTTCAAATGTATGATCCTTAACGGAGTCAGGTGCGCATAAATCTCTCAGTACAGTATATAATTGATGCCCTATAGAAGAGATAAAAAGCATTACTTTCTTTTGTGTTGTGAGTTCGTACATCTGACAATAAGAGTTGAACTGTTCGATATATATTGTCAAGTTCATAGTATCTGGATCGTATGTTTCAAAATTGGGCACCGGATTTGAGTTAACGGATGCTATATCGTACTACGCCAAATTGAAGTAAATCTTCATATACTATATATGTAAGCTAATCTAAACAGCTAATATGTTCATTCTGCTACGTAGTGTATTACAGAAGCGCTAAACAATATTTGTTTCATAAGAAAACGTTAACTTTTCAGGACGAAAATTTTATTGTATAAAACATATAACGTAGCTGACGACCACAATGTAGGAGCAAAGATTCTCATCAATAAACACAGTGTACCGCGTACGCCAAAGAACTTCAGTTTCAACACCTGACATATCTAAATGCATGAACATACGCACCACCAAATAACTTTCCTTAAGTTTAATCATACAGAGACGCATAGTATAATTACTACATTTTCCTTGCAATATCTGTTGTTTATCAAATCAAAGTCGATTCAGTAATCTTGTCTCTAATTTATAACAATGGTAACAAACTCTTTTGTCTGTAATCAGAACATAGATATATCACAAATAGTTGATTTTCTGAAAACTACAAAAATTAAAACAAGAATAATCGAGTATGTTCATCCAGCATTCAATGACGTAATCTGGCGTAATGTTCATATTACATCAGATTTATGGTATCGAATAAGCTGTTATCTTGTCCAATTGATCCCTGAATGCAAGCAAGCTTTAGTCACCCATGTTAAATTCCCAATGATTGTACACCCTGATCAATTGAATTCCATAGTGCTTAGTCAACATTTATAGAAACTGGAAACGACTGAATACTCTGGTAACAAGTAATCCTTACGTGAGGATGGGAATAAAGAGATCCCATTCCTGCCATTAGTTTGTAGTTTGGTTATGCTTAGTTTTGACATCCAACATACACAATATCCGTAACCTACCTGACATTTGCATACTATCTTCATTAATACTCGTCGGAGCGTTCAAAGTTGAGACACTGCCTTCGTATGTCGTTTTGCTTCATCACCAGTGATCGATCAGGCATTCGTGTTTGTCTATATTCTTGGTTTGTGATTCTGGACCTTAGATAGTCTTAGTGGCTTCCTTATTCATGATATTAGTTAATTTACCTATATTCTACACGTTTGACCTTAGTATGTAAGTAACCTTCTTTTTTCTAAACTTAAGGATCATTTCGTAGTTTTAGTTAAAGATATGAAATTTAGTTTACTCCAGATGCAATCTTGATCGCGTTTCTAATTTGCTTAATAATTTATAGTTTTCAAATGCCCCACGCCCACAAAATAAATAACGATAAACTGATCAGATGATTGTGAAAACAACAGTATAGTATGATGCAGCTGTTCCTGCTCTGTCAATAATGGTAGTTATACCTCATTGACTTAAATGTATTTAATTCATATCTACATTCGTTTTAGAATATTTTGTTCTGTTCAAAATACTGAAATTTATAAGAAAATAATATTTACTGCAGGCACTAATATTCATTGAGTCCCGTGCTGAGTGGACTACAACAGTTTCTCCCAAACCTTCTACAGGGTTACAATACATTTTGTGAATAAAGATAGGAGTTGGATGCGTACAGCTAGGCAGTCAACCTGATGTGTTGATACTTACTCACAGTGAGAAATAATCCACTTTGTTTGTGTTAACCATACTTCTAGAAGCATATATATATCATCCTTATTGACTATTTTTATTTATAAAACAAATATCATTTAATTAATTTGAATACATTGTTCCTTGGCAAACGACCTTTCCGCAAATTTCTTGACATCCAAAATTCTTCATGTATTTTGATACCTGATACTTCCAATGTAAACAGCAAGAATCCACAAATTTCCCTACAAATTGAGACGTGAGCTCAGGTCCAAATTGGCCACACATTCCGCGGATGGGAGCGTAGAAGTCCTCACCTGTTGTAGATTTCGATCGATAAAGTAAATGCCAATGGCCCGCAGGGTCACAAGACTGGACTTCTAGCTCATAATAGCTACTTTCGTCCTTTGAATTAAAAATTATGTTTGTCTTGATATCATTATTTGATAGGAATCGAATTAGGCACCAGGGCACAGGCTCCAAATCAAACAAAGATCCAGAAAACCCGCCCGGGCAAAGTGAAAGTATCTACTTTTAATGTTCACTGAAAGTGTACAAAAAATGTATAAAAGCTATCGTTAGAAATTTAAGCAAAATTTTTCGTAAATTACACCTAAAAGTTCTTTCATTTATTTCGGTTTTATGTACTTTAAAGAGTATAATATGAGATTGTTTAATTAATTAAAAGTTTGTTTCAAGGAAGAAGCGGAAATTTAAGATACAAGTGGGTTTGTAGAATTGAATTTTGGAGTATTTGAATTTTGAAATAGTTGTTCTATTGTTGCTGTTGTATCCCCACTTCAAGCGTGTATTTTAATAATAACTTGGTTTGCGTTTTCTCGAATCCATGGCGACGATTTTTGATAGTTGGTGTAATATAAATGTTTGGAAATCCCTGTGCGTAAATTTTCCTGTTGATTGTTTGCAATAATGTGTTCTAGTTTGTGATGTTCTGTTGCTGGGTGATGTTCTGTTTTTTCTTCTTAATAAAGGGTTCATTACCAACGAAGATGCGCCTATCCGCTGAAAGTAAAGCGTTGAGACGACAGCGAAGAATCTGTTCCGAAGCAGTATTCATAGCCGTGGAAATTTGTTGCTGCATGTCCTCTGGAAACGCTGAAGTCAAAGCTGTAGAGACCCATTTTGTAATCACATTTGTAAGTTTGCTAATTTTGTTTTGTATAACAGTGTCAATGTTTTGATCGGAAGTAATTTCTGCAGTAGTTGGGTATTTATTGACATATTTTGATTCTATTGGGTGCACATATGCTTTAGGGTCATCGTTTCTTTTTCTTTTCTTTTTTTTATATATATATTTTCTTTGGTGAAGTGAAAGTAGCCTGCTTTGGTCTTTTTGGGCAGATGCATGCTGCAGTTCGATGTCCTGTCGTCTACACGTAGCACAATAGTTTTTGTTGGGCGGTATGGAGCATTTGAAGCTCTGATGACATTCGCCGCATTTGAAACAATGTGCTTGGTTAAAGTAGTGTAATTCCTCGTGGAATAACATACAATTATAACGGCATTGGTCTTGGTTGAGTTTTTTATTCTTCCACTTTATACCTATTGAAATACCGTTAGTAATTAATTGTCTGACCAAAGCTGGATCGGTGGTAAAGATACGGGCCAGTGGAATCGGACCTCTGTCATTTCGCATTCTTATTAGATTAGTGATTGGGTACTGTTTTTTTGTCTCAAATGAGATTTGAGAACTTCCATCTTGACATTAACGGGGATTCCCCGGATAACACAAAAGAAAGTGGATCTTGATTGAGATTTGGTTGGTGGTGCAATTTTAGCGTCATATTCGGTATTCTTTGCTTTTGGTCCAAAATCCGATTCCGAGAAGCTATGGAGAAATTTTATTTTATTGTTTACTGGAAAAATGAAAACGAATGCCAGTGTTTCGTTCTATTGGAGATATGGTTGATTCCATTTCCGGGATCTTGTCTGTCAGTAAATGCTGTAAGGAGAGTGGATTTGTTAGCTCATGTCTGATATTCTTAACTAATACAACAAATTTTTAATAATTGTGGGATTATCTTTTTTTATCTTTTCAGAAATTGTATTATCAGTTAGTTGTGAGACAGCTGTCTTTCGGTTAGCATTTGGCAGTTTAGTTAGCGTACCCACTTTTTCCGACTGTTCATCATTTCTAAAACAGAAGCTCTGTTTCCCTTTAATACTGCTTGTAAATCAATCTTCAGTATAGTCATCGTTTCCCATATATGCTTCTGGACCGAAATCTAGTTCCGAAAGGTTTTTAGAAATCTTTCTTCATCTTTTGTATTGCTAAGAAATACTCTAATGTCTGTATTATCATCATTTTGTGTAAGTGTGTGTTTGTCAAGTTTTAATGTATTAATACTTGAGATAAATTTGTGAAAGTTGTTAAGGCCTTGGAGAAAGATTGGATTTATCTGTTGTATGAAAATTAAAGTTCTGGTTTTTAGGTGGCTGAAAGCGCTTCTTGGTGTAGGTTTGATACACACATTCGCCTTAATAGTGGGTAGCGCCAATATTTCAAAGACTTGTGCACTTTTTCATAAAACATGCCATTTGGTACAATGAATGGGCATACTATAACGGATTGTCATCGTTACTGCTTTTGTAATTCATTTATTGCTCTTGTTACGTATTTTGATGCTGTCATGTTTTCCCCGCGGTGGTATTTATTTGTTTCAGTGCATTGCATGATGGGAATGATTGTCTTCCACGATTAAAGCCTTCCTAAGCTACAGTATGTGGAATAATTCGGTTCGTACAACTTCTTTTGTTATTTTTTGTGCAATACGATGCCATGGTTGTTGTGAATATTCATGTGGATTATAGTTGCATTCGGATTGATTGAGCTTAAATTACGTGTTTTTTGTAAAGTTGATTGCGCGTGTATTTTGGGCTTGAATCTATTTGGCATAGTTGAGAAATTGAAGCCAGATTGTACCCCATTTTTATACTATCATATTGAGTGGCTTTGGAAGCAAGTTGGAGTTGGCTGTTTCGTACTAATTTTGAATCAAATTGCTAAAATATTCTGATCTTCGATATTATTTCTAAATTCGCCATGACGTTTACTATGGCTACCGACGACGTATTTGAAGTTGTGTAAGTATTTATATATGTTTTGTTATAAGTAGACAGTTCACATTATTTTGATAATTACTTTTGTTGTAGATTTTAGTGTTACGTATAATAAATGTATAGTTGAAAACTGGATTTAATTTGCCCATTTAAAAAATAGTCTTAGTACTATAGAGTGAATTCTTATTAATTTTTATACGAACAACAACACCCAGGTGCATTGTGTCAGAGAACTGGGTTTTTAATCTTCAATTCATACCGGGTATTTGTATATGTAAATATTTTATATGCCCGAAATGCGTGGATGAGCGAGGTGACATTATTCAGATCCCTGATACAATAAGAGAATCGGTTACGCGGTTATTCTTGGGCACGGTAGTGACTTATGGTTGTAAGAGTTACAGTAAGATACTATTCTAGTATCGTAACATCTGTTGTTAATATACTGTACGTCTGTTATATCATAGCGACTTGGGTATGCCGTAATGAGTATGTGTGCACCATGCATAACGCTCTAGTTCGTTACAATACCTAACATGTCATTTTAAGGTACTTTGAAATTGATGTAGGAGTACCAGAAATCCAAAATGGCGCCCAAGATTTAAACAATAATTATTGATCATAGTGAGTGATTTTCAGATTATTACTGAATGGAAATTAAGTTCCTCCTATCATTAACCACTTTTAACTAACGGTAAAACATTAACGGTTAAGCTACTACGGAAGGACCCTTACATCCAAGATGACGGCTATTTATTTAAATATCTTAAATTTATTACCAGACTTGATTAACTTTCTGGTCCACATACCTTCAGATTGTAACTTTCTGAATCTCAGTTTCAGATCAAGAATTTTTACCAATGCTAATTTAACTCAAGCACTCTTTAAATCCAATATGGCGTTCATTAATTCAAATATATTTATTTATGGTTAGACTTAATTGTCTTCAGATGCTGACCTCCCCAGCATGAATTTCAGACCATCGAAATATATTCACCAGCTTTAATTTAACCAAACGTTGTTGGACGTGTCACTACTGCCTTATTACGTAACACGTGCACAGTAAATACAACTGCCAAACTACTGTTACCAAGCTTGTACCGTTGTGCACTGGTAAGACGTTGGCTTACTGAATGAAAACCCGGGTTCAAGTCCCGGAGGGGCAAGATTTTTCTTCTTCTTTCTTTCAAAATATATTTTTATTTGTTCATATTTATTGTTAATAATTTCTTTCTGGCATTTTTCGTAGATTATAGTGACCGTGAGTTTGTGGAGGTTAGATGTGGTTATGTATCTTTACATTTTCCGTTCTCATATCCCGAACTCGATGCCAGCGTTAATTAAAGTGTCTTTATTAATGACCACACTTGATTGAAGTGTGGTGGGTTAATGAAAGTAAAACCAATTTGGATATTGGGGCATCTAATATTCGTACCATGTACAATATGCGTTAACCCCACTACAGAAGCAGTAGCGAGTTGACATCTGCCGTTCCATGCTCTCCCGTTACAGATTTGAGCCATTTCTGGACAGAATGGTGACAGAGGATGAAAAGTGGGTCCTCTACAATAACATTACACGTAAACCGCCGTGGGTATCTAAAGCGGAGGGAGGCGCAGAAATTGTGCAAAAATAGGAACTCCACCCCTGCAAGGTAATGTTGAGTGTTTGGTGGGATATCCGTCGTATAATCCATTTTGAGCACTTGTCACATAACCAGACCATCAATGTAGATGCCTGCTGTCAGCAACTTGAACACCTACGGACTGGATTGTTGGAAACGTCCTGCTTTGGTTAATTGCAAAGGTGTGTTCATCCACGGTGATAAAGCGCGCCCACACACGGCAAGAACGACCTGTGTCAAGATCGAGGAATGTGGCTGGGAGAAACTCCCTCACCCGGCGTTTTCATCAGATCTTGCACCAATAGACTCCTGTCTATTTCTCAGCCTGCAAAACCACCTTTCCCGGAAAACACTGCAAACTGAGGATGACGTGCGACGAAAAGTGACCTCTTTTCCAAAACTGGTTGACAGCTGGCAGAGTGTTGTGGAGTCCGATGAAGACTGTTTTCCTGACTAACGGTAGTGTTCCAGGTAAGTCATCGTCCTTCTCCTAATGGTGCGAAAATACAACATTACTTATGGGATAAGCTGATAACATGCTAGTGTGACGAAGGAAAAGGATGATGGAAACAACTGATCCAGAGCAGTGCTTAGAACAGGAAAATGTTCGAAAGTTAATGACAAAATCGACCACAATCATAGTGCTAGTACGGTGTATTATGCAATCTTGGATGTCACTTTGGATTCTCGGGACTCCTACATCATTCTGAAAGTGCCTCAACATTTTAAAATGACCTTACACGTGTGTCTCGTCATCATGCCAAATTTCATATTTTTATGAGAAAAAAAAACCTAATTAAAAAGATTTTTAAAGACATACTTTCTTTCCTTAAACGATTCGTACTTAAGAGTAAAAAAATAATTTTGTTTATGCATGGCTAAAAAGAGAAGCATGAGGCGCTCTCGCATACACAAAAACTTTACAAATTCTTCAATTGGCGTGCCACATTTTTTTCTTTTTACTCATGCCAAAACATTTTTTTTTTTTACTTTTTAGTACGAAATGTTTAAGAAAAATATGTCTCTAAAAGTTTTTTTTTTTATTTTATTTTTCAAATTATTTGGGTGTTCGAATACTTTTTCTCAAGTTAATATTTTATTACTCAAATTCTAAAGTGTTCTGCAACCAGTAAAATGCACATCGTTGGAAGCTAGTATTAATTTTACAATAAAGAAGTTCATGTAAAAAGTATTTAAATATACTTTCAAATCTATAGAAATATATGAAAATAACAATAGATTATTGTATTGTCACCCAACTTACGTCGCTGTACAAATTTTCATCATTGTATGAGGTCGGAAAATGAGTTAAATTAACGTTGCAAGATCTGAGTACACCACGAACCATTGGGAACTAAAGAAAAGCATGTAAAAAGTGCAGAAGTTTTCAATTAATCGTCCCCATTATAACAAAGATATTTGAATTAATGGCCGCCATCTTGAATTTCCATGGTTTATGGGTATATTTAAAATTAGTGTTCAGAGAATGTCAGATTTGTGTTTGTACCGTAAAACACAATTAAAATCTGAAAATCACTCAAATACTAGAATCAATAATTAATTATGAAATCTTGGACGCCATTTTGGATTTTCGAGACTCCGAACATCGATTTCAAAGAACCTCAATATCTTAAAATGTCCTTACAGGTGTGGACATGTCTAATCATCATCTCAAATTTCTGCTTTTATGAAAAAGTGCATAATTTTTTACCTAATCGGCCCCTCTATTAAAGACCTTAGGAAAATCAGAGTCACGTGTATTCAGTGTTAGATCCTGTAACATTCCCTCTTTCCTCCACCTAAAAGCTAGTTTGTTAGACTTAAATGTTGATGTATATTAAATGTGCTAAACTTAAATAAATATTATTATTAGTGTACGTTATGATACCTATTACAGGAAGTTCCACCAACAGATGAAATGTTTCATACTACAGCGGACGCTTTGAAGAGAGAGCAAAGGAGGAAGGTGACTACCGCCACTAAATACATCTGAGAAAACTTTTGATTCAGGTAAGCTTTGCCTTACCACAGTTTGGGATCCGAATATGTTATTTCACTTATTTCAGTAAAAAAAAAAAGGTGTGGTTGCACACGGTTACACGGAAAAAAATGAATTCTAACCTAGTCAAAATTTTGCTAGGTTAATGACGAAAAGGGTTGTAGGTAACCGACTAGTTGTTTATCACAACACATTTCAGAGATGAAAGTACCGGATACTGTAGGTAAATGGTAACCCACTGAAAAAGGTTAACGGAAATTTGGTTAAAAACAACCAACACGTGGGTAGTAATTTACCTACAAGTTGGGTAAAGGAAGAAATAAACAACCAACACGGTTAATTCAAACAATGTGACTAACCCACTACTCGGTTATGTGAACCGTTTAATGTGTAGGTACATTTAACCTTGTAAGAGTTAGTTATTATTTAACCCAGATGGCGGTTAGTTGAACCGAGTAGAAAATTCTCGTGTCGTTTGTCGTCTGTTGAAATTTGAAAACGGCGAACTGGAGAAAGTGTTGTAGCGTTCAGATATATATTATGATAAAAAGAAGAGAGA
>JAGDQP010070628.1:0-10732 GCA_022664845.1 Lepisma saccharinum
AAAAATATTTATTAGCACGGGAGCCAATAACTAGTAATTTTCTTTATAAAAAAAAAAAAAAAAAAAAAAAAATACATATTTCTAACGTAGCCATTCTTACCTTTAAGATATACAAATCCTATGGCTAGCATTTTCATGTAGTACGTAACTTCACAGGAACAAATATTTGGCAGTAGTGCCAATTACTGGTACACGTCATCAGATGGGTAATATTAAACAAAGGCTAGTTTATTTTCAGATAAAAGAATATATGTAGGTCTGCTACTACTTCTGTACTAATGGAAGAAGAAAAGTCAAAGAAAGTTGTTTGACTTTCTTGATTCTTTGAACTGACGTTACATCTGAAACGATATATCTACTTGAAAACGTTTAGTGAACGAAAGTGCCAATACCTGGGCATGAAGGTGCTAGCTAACTACTGGTTAGTGTGTGCAAACTATTGGTAATTTTGCTGCTTTGAAGAAAAATAAACAAACAAAGATACATGTTCTGCATAGGTATTGTTTCATTGTAAATTCATTCAGAAAAGTTCTAATAGTTTAGCCATAAACATAGACATAAAGCCTGAATAGGTCTGCACTTCACGTTTTAAAACGGCAGTGGTCTAAAAGTGCCAATAACTGGTAAGTTTACCCTATGTTGTAATCACTAACAATTCTACTACCACCGTAACTACTACAACACCTGCAACTACTGCTACAACTACTTCTACTATTACAACTACTACTAATAATACTTTTAATACAACAACATCACCTTTTACTACTACACCTGCAACAACTACTAATACTACTATCACCACTAATAATAATAAAAGTAATACAACTACTACTATTAGTAGTGCTGAAAATGAACTAAATCATTATTATAATAAAAAAGAAATAGCTTTATGATAAGCCTCCCCATTGTCTCCTTCAGGCCCCTTCTACATGGGTAGGGAAAAACGCGGGTGTTTTACCGCAAGCAAGCCACGCCTTCTAACAAAACCCATGTTTTCAAATGTACGTGTCAAACTGCTCGGTGAAAACGCTCATGTAGACTCGTACACTTAAAAGCATGGGTTTTGTTAGAAGATACGGCTGCTCGCAGTAAAATTGCCGCGCTTCCCTCGCTCGTGTAGAAGGAGCCTAAGACAAATGGGAAACTAAATGTTATGAAATAGTTCAGTATCACCACTGTTCTTAAAAAAAAAAAAAAAAAAAATTCCCGTTGTTGCCAGACCATATCTATTTGATAAGAACGTTATTTTTCCTTTTATCTTTAGTTCTATACTATTTATAACGTTTTGCCATTCTTGGAACTTCCACATTCATTTCTCTCCTTGTTGCACAACCCCCACATTCTTAAATTATTTTAATTTTTATTTCAATGTAATAATATTCTACACTCCCCCTACCCCTCGGTGATCAAAACAGCCATAGTTTTTGTTAGGAAGAGAAAAAAATACTTCACAAGGTCACAGTTTAATCTTGGTGTTATAATTCGCCTGCAACTCCTTTTAAGCCTATCTCGCTACATAGGCTTCCCCTCCGGCAGATGTTGGACTGACAATTGTAATAGCAAGTTGCATAGGTAGGGAGAAGTTGCTCCGACATTGCAAGCCGAACGTTTTTACTCTTTTCTCGCTTCCCTCCTTAGCTTTCCATTGCTTTCACAAGGTGGCAGTTGTGGCGCGCAAGTGACAAAATCTCCTCCTGCAGAAAGCCGTCTGCTAGTTCGCTTCATTTACTCGCAGTTTCTCTGTGTATGAGAGAGAGAGAGAGAGCGTGTATGTGTACGTGTATGAGAGAGCCTGTATGTGTTTCTTCCTGCATTTGAATAGACGAGACTGCGATGTTACCACAGAATAATGAATTGAATATAAGGTTGCCACCTTTTGATGAATAAATTATGGGACACTCGGCAAAAAAATACGGGATGTAAAAAAAAAAGGACAAATCTGAAATAATCTAAAATGAAAGTAACTAGTAAGTCCCTGCACAACTATAAGACTACTCACACAGTTTAAAACATGTTGCTCACACTCCAAAAACACCGGCGGAATGAAAATAGACAGCTCTATTTTCTAACCACAGTAGGCATATCTGTTTTCAACTAGACAAAACAGAAGACACGAGTATTTTACATCGCCATGTTGGGGCTTAGGGATGTGAATAGAGTCTGATTGTCAGTCTGCATAGTAAACAGTTGGAAAAGAGCCCATCGCTGTTTATTTGTTAAAATTATTGATATTTATAATACGGGACAACTACTCATAATACGGGACGAGTACTTTTTACCTAAAATACGGGACATCCCGTATTATACCGGACAGGTGGCAACACTAATTGAATGTCAAGAGCGACTCTCGAGCTCTACGTCTTAACGAAAACTAACTATAAAGGAGTGACTGCTTAGTGTCGAAAGATAGATAGACATCTGACAAATATTTAAACTCGTATGTCCACTTTCGGTCTAATCCAATGTAAACCAAATTTTCAGTTTAAACTCAATTTTATACGCAGAATATCGCTGTGCGGCCCGTTTTTATTTAAGTTTTAATTCCTAAGTTATTCATATAATAGTATACCGTACTCTGCATCTAGTAGAAAATACTGCAAATATTTACGTTTGTTGCAAGAATTAAGACATAAATAAAAAAAAAGCGGGCCATACAGCGATATCAAGCGTAAAAAGCTGATTTAGAACTGAAAATCTGGTCAACATTCGTTTAGACTGGAAGTGGACAAACGAGATTGTCATTTCCCCTTCCTGGCATCATATATTCATGAAAATTTTGGCAGCACCAGCAGTCAGTCCAGTATCGCTTTTAGATAGAGGTCATTACGGGTGACTCATGTTACTTTAATCTCGAAATCATAATTTTAAAGCTATGGCATTGTACCGTCCCATTTCAAATGCTATGTATATACATTGTTACACGAACTGTTTTCAATCTACTCTGCAGAAAAATTTCGATCAATGTCAGAAGCTGTGGTCTTGTTAGACCTTATAGTTCAAAACAGCTTGGAGAAAACGTTTAGTGAATCTTCAAAGCTTCTAAAACTGATACTAACAATACCAATAACAGTCACAGAAATTACTAGCAACGAAAAATTATGGCAAAACTATAAAATTCTATCCTCATAGCTACGACATTTTTCTAAGTTTTCTCAAAATCGTAATTAATTGACTAGCGTCCCTTTATTTGATACTCTGGTCGCATCTTCTTTTCTGTATACGTTACATAATGTAACTCGATTGTGACTGATTACGTACCCAATCCTCTCACACAAAGTGAAAGTCCAGGTTGAGCCCCGTAAATTTTCCGTACCCAAACACAAATATTTAAGTTTATGTATGTTTCGTAAGCCCAAACCCTTCTCTAAATTTTCCGTGACTAGCGGCGGGCCTGAGTGCAACACACAGTGGAGACAACCCCCCGGCCGTCACTGATTTTGATTTTAACATTATTCTCGTTAAGACCAAAAAGACACAAAGAAAAGATACTTAGAACACTTAAGGTATATTAAAAAATGTAGAAATGAAATAAGGAATTGCTACACATATAATTGATGAAGCTCATCATACAGACAACAGTAGCATTAGGTTTCTTAGAGGACCTGAGAATCAAGCAGGAAGATTGATTAGAGAAGGATATCGCATTTGCTATAATCCGAATAATGATAATGAAAATAAATGTGGAAGTTTAAACAAAGAATGGAAAAATGTCATAAATATGTATAGAATTAAAGATAACAGGAAAAATAACGTTCTCATCAAATAGATATGATCTGGCAACAATAGGAATTCAAATATTAAAAAAAAAAATGATTGTGTTAACAGTACACTTGATAATGGCTACAGAAGTAGTCGAAACGTTGTGCTGTGTGTTAAATATGTATTTAATAGGCGAGTTCAATAATAAATTGTGTTTCCAACATTGGGCCGTGACGGTTTGATATGTGTACAGCACGTGACGCTGGAAGTTATTTAAATATTATATATATAGATTTACTTGAAGATTTATTGGTTGTATAGCAACGTATAGTTATGTTCAATTATTATTGTTTTTACTATCAACCGCAAAGTTTATCATAGCAACCAATGTTTGATCATACAAGTAGAGAAAAGAGAAGAAAAAAACGTTTACAAATTGAAACATAAAATGGCAGCATATTCTGCACTATACTAGAACTTTTATTCTAAGAGCAGGACTGCTTTCTACATACTGACTATTACTTAGAATTATAGCGTAAATACTTGTTCTCGTATGCTATAACGTTGACACCAGAGACTACTTTCAGTCGCTGGTTCTTTTCACCCAGACACACCTAACGGTGCTCTTAAGCTAAACACTAATTTTAGCGCAGACGAAAACAGCTAGGCGGTATAAGTCTACGTTATTGTTCAGTCTTTGATAGTATCTAAAATTGAACATGTGTTACTTTACACCCAAAACCTTTAGCCTCCATTCTGACCCAATTTAAATACCTGATCCTGACATCACAACAAACATAAAACTTGGTACTCACCCTTTGATTTTCCATGTCTGATCGCTGCAATACACAAGATTTCATCGTAGAAACAGGAAAAGCATGCAACATGTTAACATTTCACAATACATTTGTTACTAAGTTCGAATTAGAAACAAAATGCTACTATGGAAATGGTTACTAATGTAACACGTAACAATGATGAATGCAAATAAACAATTTTCTTTAGCTTTAAATTTTAGGTATTTTCGTTGGACGTTCAAGGGAAAATGGTAACAGCATATGTGACACCACACTATCAGAGAGAACGCAATTTGTACTTTATGACAATGAAGAGAACTTTTGAGGGTAAGTGATAGTTCCTCTAGTTTTACTGGGGTGCGGCACATAGATTAAGAATTAATTTTTGAGTGTACAAAGAACTGAACTAAGCAGGGTACGAAATCGTAGAACTGGGAATTTCCCCCCTACTGAAAATTTTGAGATTACTCCCCTGATATTTCGCTGGGGAGACAAAGATTGTCTTGATTGTGTTATTTCTCCCATTCTACACTTGATTTTCTTCATCTCTCACTAGATCGGCCTTTGGAACGACACGCTTCCGCATTTCATTCGGGATAAAACAAGAATCCCAATCACGAGCTATAAGACCGCATTACTTTCTCACACATTCTCTTCCATCTCGAACACCTCTGGTGCTTGGGGTTCTCGGCTCGATTCCAACTCATACCAAGGGCTATTTATGGTGGATAAACATCGTGCGTGTGGGTTTTCTCTGGGTTCTCTTGTTTCCTGCCACTTTCTGCATCCCATCAATTCTCCTATCAACATCAATACTGCTTGATCCGAAGTTGCCTATACAAAATTCAAATTTAAATTCCAGTTTGAAAGTAGACGAGAGATACTCTTCCCTCATAACACCCAGCTTATACCCTAGGCCTAGCGAGAAGATAACTGCATTTGTCTTACTAAACCATTGTGCAGTGATGTAAAAAATTTTACTTTCTAATTAGGAACAAAAAACTCCGAATTACTGAATATTAATTAAGGGACTATATCTACGATGTACCCTTCCTCAGGCCACACTCTTGGATTACTTTCGCATAATACCTAACACCCTTTTCGAAATGGTATAGCATAAGCATCTAAAAACTGCTAGTCTTCAACTTAAATAAAAATCCTATGTATAGCTCATTCCTTCAAATCGTGGACACTGGAGATAAGAAAGCTGGCAAGTATGAATGAGTCATCCTCCTATCCTATTTTCCCACCCACCCTTCCTTTTACTGATACGAAAGCATGCTTTCTATTTCCACAAGCATTTGTTTTTCCCCTCCTGTTATCGCATACTAAGAAATGAATCAGTACTCGTTGCAATAACTATACAGACCCTTCACCCTTCAAAAAAATCTCACGTAATTTTGCCTCTTCGGCAAAGAATTTGCATTCGATTAAGACATGACATTTGGTAACGCAGTTGTAAATTCCAAAGGAACTAGCTCATGAACTTGAAAATAGCATTTGTTGAAATATAGGATTACATAGTCTTTATAGATCTCTCTGGTAGTCCTCACGATCTGAAGGAATAAACTATACATTTCCCACTCCCACTGCAAACGGAACTATTTCACAAGCTGCAACTGTTTATTTTTATTTATTTGTTTTATTTTATTATTTTTTTAGAGGAGGAACTATCAGGACATGCTTAACATATAAAACGGAAACTGATGTGTGTTCTGTTCAGTGGCAGGAATACGACTCGAAAATTCATTTGCAAGCCGAATCGATGCTGGTTTACCACTGCCTTCCATCGGAGGATGATGACTCCTACATATGGAACCAATAACCAGAGACTCCTTGATCACGGAGGAGAGTTATCACCAGTATTAGTTAAGAAGGGAGTTGATTCTAAAATCAGTCGCTGCTTGTAAGTTTTCATCTACTTCCTGTTTGGGTAGAAATTCAAAGATATTTTACCGTGGTTGGGATGATATTCGGAATCAATAACCAGGAATAAAATCCTAGGCATCCTACTCATACGGCAAATCGTACGCTTATTACCACCCACCCACAGGGGACATTACATGTGGATTAACATATCTGAATCCTGAATATTTCATTGTACATTGTTCTTTGACTGTTGACCTTCGGAGTCGCCTGAAGTTTACTGGTAACTGATTTTTTCAGAGTATAGATGTCTCTATCATGCGACAAGGAATGATAATTCGTTGCATACTACAAGGGCTGTTAAAAAAAACGAACTTCTATTGTAAAACTTATATTGGAAGAGAACCGATAGTGACGGTACCTAGCGATATCTTTGGACATTAACTGTCCAGTTTCTAAAGCTGGTGCTAAATGCTAATGCAGTAGCGCAGAAAAATAAGTTACGTGCAGGTGTGTTGAGTTCCCGTAGCGACTATCAATTACCCGACCATGAAGGAACTGGAAGAGCAGCTAGTACATGTGAAATTCTGTCAAATTGTACAAAACTTTCAGATCTTCGATATGCTGCATCAAGAATAAGATGAAGATTGTTTGACTCGAACACAATGTGACGAATGGTACAGACGTTTCAAAGCTAGTGGAACCTCCAATGAGAACGACGAAAAATCTGAATAGCTATCCACATCTACTGAAATCAAGTGGAAAGAGTGCGGGACAAACTTTGGCAAATTTTATTTTATATGGGCCAGTCTAGTAACTGTTGACTTCGGCCTGTCACGATTATCCGTCATGTTTGAGTTAAAAGACACCCATGCCCCTAACGGGACTCGCGCCCGGGACCTTCGAGTCGTTGGCCTAACGCCTTAGACCGCACGGCTAAAGAGTGTGGGAAGTCATCCGTGAAAACCGCCGTCTCACCGTACTGATGAACTGAACATCAGTATAGGCCCGTATAGCACAATTTTGATGGAAAAATTGCAACTGCAACATGTTGCTTAGCTGTCCCACGCCTGTTAACAGCCGAACAAAAAAAGAGAACAGCGAGTCGGACAATTCTCATCACGGCACAAAGAACACGAATAAGTAAATCCCATTCCAAAGTGATGTTACTCATGGTATGGATGATGGGAAAATCGGTAGAATTATCAAGAGTGAGAGGGAAGGGGAGAACCCCACGGAACCCCACGCACACGATGTTTGTCCACCACAATCCTCACATGGCATATGAGCTGGAATCGACCGAGAACTCAAAGCACCAGAGGTGAGCACTCTACCACTGAGCCACCGCGGCGCAGTCGCCATCTTTGACTGGCAAGGATCGTCCATACGGAATTCGTGCCACGTGGCTGCACAGTGACTACCACATTCTACGTTAATGTTATGCAACGATTACGGGGAAAGGTGCGGGCGTAAGGGGGTCGAGATGTGACAGAAAATGTCCTGGATTGACAATCACGATAATGCACGTTCCCATTTCCCACTCGTTGTCCGAGAATTTCTGGCAACACAGCAGACACCTGTTTCCCTGTAACCGACCCACTCACTCCCTTGACCCAGCACCAGCTGGCTTCTTCCTCAACCCTCAAAGGTAGCCGACTTCAGAGCACAGAGATCCAGGCTCAATCGCTACAAGACCTCTAGGCCATTCCAGAACTGAAGGGTACGCTGGGAGCGGTGCGTGCACAGTGAAGAGGGGTACTTTGAAGGAGAATGGTGGTTGTGGTGAATTTTACAATTTTCCCCAATTTGTATAAGTACTTTTATTTAATAGCTACGTTATGTCGTTTCCGTTGAATACATTTCCTATATTTCTCGCATATTATATATATGGAGCGAGAAACTAGAGTTAACAAATATTACGAGATGACAGCCAATAACAAACGAAGTCGAAGGTATCATTTCAAAATATTATAGATTAAACACGACAAAAAATGAAGCACCTCACAAATTAAATTCTGGGTAACGTTTCCTGCCACTGAGCACGATAAAACATTTTGCATTCCAATGAAAAATTTTAACATCATTATCTTTCAATATTTGTTAAATGGAGGAGGAAGCATTTAGTAAACTTACCCGCTCCTTCGAAATTCTTTTTTGTTGCAGTTTTGGACCAAACAATTTGTCTGGTCTCTCGACGCAATACAAGGACCTTCTTTTCTGGCCGCCTTCGCGGGAAGAACTTGGTGACAACAGTTCCCCGTTCCAGGGAACTGATAACGTGCTCCATCTCGGGCATGAAGCTGCCAACAGTGGTGACTCCATTTGGTAATGCAGAGAAAGACATTACAAATCAATGCTTAGCACACTAGGCCAGAGTCAACACATTGCTGAAAAAAGAGACAGAAAGATTTAATATACATGACATATTTCCGTTTTACTTCGGAGAGCATAGATTTTAATTACTCAAAATATTTTGCACAATGAACCTTCAGCAAGAAAAAAATTCTTTAATATTTTATTGTAAGTTGCGGTTTGGATTGAGATACGCGCTGCAGTGATGCAATTAGCATAAAATAGAAAATAGCTAACCCACAACTTCAAAAAATGCTAAACCTTAAATTATCACTGAATAGAGAGAACAGCTTTACATTATATAGTTTTAAAAATGCTTAGATTTAGTTACAAAAACGCTTGACTGACAACACTGATCTGTTACAATACGTAAATTATTCTATGGAATGTCCTGTTTAGTTAGTCTGATTTAAGAAATCTGATTTTCAGATTGGGTGAAATTTTTACTCTTTTTCGATAAGGTATTTTCATTTTTTTAAGAAAAAGAAAGAATTTCAATGGACAAAAGTGGTTTTAAACGAAACACTATCGCTTTTGGCACAAAATGTCACGTTTTGAGATGGAATTATCATGCTTAACGGATGTAATTTAGTTTTCAAAACTGAAAGAAAGATTTATCATTCTTTTAAAGTGGTTCGCAATGCGTACTAGTCAAGTTTCTTACCAGTCACTTTCACTGCGAAGCGTGAAGTTAATCGTGTTTAGTTAAAAATGACAACATAAGACCTGATAACTTTTCTCAATGAAACAATATACCAGAAAACGTCAGGGGGAAGATCTATACAATATACAACTTTGAACGTTGTTCTCAAGTATCTGACGGAACGATAAAAACACTTTCGAAGGCGTTATCACGCAGTTACCCGGCTAGCGTAGGCGTTGGATCGTTGGCCGAGGTTTAATTAACGCGGAATTGAATCTTTTTCTCTCTATATATTAATAAGAACAATAATCTTTTCCCTCCCTACTTGTGAATACATATTATTTTGCTTCTGTTTTGCATTTTCAACATTTTACTGTGTAGTTAAACATTTTCAAAGGTTAAAAATTTCGTCTCAAAACAATGAAAATTTCCAATGTACTACAACCGGAAATTCATCCGAAGAGATTACATTCCCATCGAAAAGAACTACCTACATAGAATCACATATTTATGTTAGCAGAAATTTCTAACCTTAATTCCTATGAAAATTCGCTGTAAGAATTGGTCTTTCCGCTTTCGAAAGATGAAATATTGCCCTCAATTCAAGCGGATTATTCCCTGTTCGGAATTTGGCGTGTAGGCTGAGATATACATCGAAAATAAATGCAGTGTAATTTTTTATTTTTTTTAAACATTCTTTAAAAAAACTACTCAACCTGGCAGCCTGGAAATTTCCAGTAACTTGACTAATAAAAACCAAATGTCGTTCAGCTTCTCAATGACGCTGGAAAAAAAAAAAAAACAACGAAGTGACATTTGAAGTCCAACGGCGTCTTACAGACTGAATCACGCTGCCAATCACAAGGAAACAGTAGTGTGTGTTAGAAATGCGTTGCCCAGACACCAAAAACATAAACTAGATTATTCTCACGACTTATGCCACGTTTTAATAACTTTTCTATTAAAAATTTACTGATTTAAATGAAGAAGGCGCTTATGGGCTATCCTCTCTCTCTCTCCCTCTCTCTCTCTCTCTCTCTCTCAAGTCAATGCTTTTCGTGTATATGTATGTCTGTCTCGCGTGTGTGAAGTTGGCCCCCCAAATGTTTGGGCCAGCCGAGATTTTTTTTGGGCCAGTTAGAACTCAATTTGGGCTGGTTGGGCTAGCCACTTTCAGCTTTTGGGCTAGTCAAATAAAGGAGATAGAGGTGTCCAAAGTTTGGGGGGCTAACTTCACGCTAGCCCCCCAAATGTTTGGGCCAGCCGAGATTTTCTTTGGGCCAGTTAGAACTCAATTTGGGCTGGTTGGGCTAGCCACTTTCAGCTTTTGGGCTAGTCAAATAAAGGAGATAGGGGTGTCCAAAGTTTGGGGGGC
>JAGDQP010070630.1:0-10731 GCA_022664845.1 Lepisma saccharinum
AGATGTTAGACAGAATGCCAGTAATTTCAGTGCAGAAAAGGGTTAAATGGAACGAAATCAAAAGAGATTCCCAAATGGAATGGTAATGCTGCATGAATACTTTGATTATTTAAGTTTTCTGTGTGGCGTAGTCGTTAGCGCGCTCGGCTTTAGTGGGAGCGGTCCCGTATTCGATTTCTGGTGGAGGCTCACAATTTCGGTGTTGACCTAGCATCGTGAGGACAATTGGGGAAACTATTTAAATAAGGAAGTAGCGGACTGGAGTCACGCAAGTCAGACTGACCCCGTAACCCTCTATTTTAATGCCATATAACCGTCTGATGGACCAAGGCCCTGCTGTCACGTCGCCCAGTTTAATTTTAGTTTACTTGGAACATTTAGCTTCATATATAGGATATGCAAATGCGGACGGTGTTGATAGCCTTAATCTAGTAAAGCAAGCTATGGTTGATGATGCTAGCGGGTAGTTCGATACTCATAAAATTTACTTCTCCAATTACAAAGCATTTTGTATTTCGATGTCAACGAGCGAATCAGCAGTTTTTCAGGTCCGAGAAGTCTTCAACTTTGGGAAAACTCATTTAGGAAGTTTAATAACCAGATTACTTATAATTTATAGAACATGGGTGTCGTGTATGTTGCATAAGAATATTGGTTATGCTACTTAAATGATATACTAGGGGTCTATTTACACGTGAGTTCAAAATTTGGGACCAGGCATAGTTTATTATGAGCTTTCTCTGTTCAATTGAAATAGACATATATGCATATAGATAGACATAATTTTATCCTTATATATAAACCGTGAATTGTGTTCAAACACATTTGAGATAACACGACGTCCAGAAAGTGAGAGGATATTACCGTGATGTCATATTTATGAAACATCAAAATTTTAACGCGGTGGCTCAGTGGTAGAGCGTTCACCTCTGGTGCTTGGGGGGTCTTCGGTACGAACCCGGCTCATGCCGTGTAGACATTGGTGGATAAACACCGTGCGCGTGGGTTTTCCCGAGGTTCTTCAGTTTCGTCCCACTTTCTTCATTCATCCATTTCTTCCATCATCATCCATCTGTCCTGAGCCAAAGTTGCCTAAAGGCCTTAAATAAAATTCAATCGAATTCAATTAAAATTTTGAGACCGAGTGATTGTTCATTTAGTAATGCTAGTTTTATACCGTTATATTGAGTGTCATCACTCATCAGGCTTTATTTTTTGTTTGTTTAATTTACATTATTGGGCTGAAGAGGTGGCTATAACTCAAGTCGGACATGAAGCTTACCGTAAAAGGAATGGAGGAAGATAACGGTCATGATCGTAGTATTGAAACCATTCCGGTATTCACCTCGTGACACAAGAAAACTTCAACCAGGGCTCAAACCTGCTTGTCGACCTGAAAGCCGTGATGTTAAACACTAGACTACAGGGTTTTAAAGTTAATAGAATCATTCTGAACGATTCTATATAAATATGTTTCTAATATTTGTGGAACACGCGTGATAATTAAATATATCGCTCATGCCGAGCTGCTAATTTGCACCATGTTCAGTCACTCACATGGTTTACAGTTCTATGTATTGTGATTTTGTGTGTGTTTCTAGCCTTACAAAGGTAGTATAATTGATAATATTTTAAGTTTCTCGTTGCCATGAAAAGTGAAACAAATTGCATGATTTATTCTTATTTCAGTCAATTGATAGAGGAAATAGGTCAGTTTGATGCCAAAAATAAGGATTCTGAAGTAGAAGCGAAAAAATTTAAGGAATATAAGAAAACCAGTATGTTCAAAAGTGTAGTTGCATTCGAGGAATTTTTGTCTAACTTGGAGAAGAGTCAGAGACAAAAGAAACTGGAAATAAATGGTAAGCTGAGCTCTTTACCCCTGTCCTATCTATTTCTTTAATTGTTGTTGTAGGTTGCCTAGTCTCACGTCCAATGGATAACTTATTTTAGGAAGGACAATTTTCCGAGTTTCTAGGTACATTTCAGCACTCATTTTGGAACCGAGGAGAAATCCAAAGAAGACTAGCTTTGAACAGGATGCGTTTCCTTGTGACTTCCTCCTGCGTCTAAGGGTCTCTCGTTATCACTTTTTCTACTTCCGTTTAAGAGAGTCTTGAATTTAAATAGAGAATCACACGCATTCATGATTTAAAAAAAAAAAAAAAATCAGCCGAGATCCTACTTTTAATTTTTTAAAGGTTACGTAAACACTGTGGAAAGGTTGGCACCATGTTTGAATTCAGTGGCGAGATTAAAACCCCACAAACCTCACTGGTGGAAAGAGGTTGTGAGAACAGCAGAACATTTTAAAGCATTTCGAGAGATGAAAGATTTTTGCGAACAGTAATCTTCAAACTTCTGTTAGTACTCATGACTACAATGAAAGACATGTTATCTGTTGCTAATGGAAGTATTTAGAGAACTTTGATTGTTGCGTAACTCTACAAAGAGGACGGGTACTGTTCAAAGACTAGTTCTGTTATGTGTGACTATTTTTAGATTATATAAAAATAGATTTAACTTAATGAGCATGTTAGTTTTTCGTGTTCTTTTCGTATTTTTTATTTCATATTTTATGACCGATTGTTGGTAATTCTTTACATCAACAATTACATAATTGAGTTTTATTGTTATGACAACAGAACGGAGTATATCTGTGGCACTTAATAATGGCAAATAAGAAAAATCAAGAACATCATTATGATAGTCTTGCCTTAATTAAAAATAAAGATACATCAATTAAAACAATCCTGTACACATAAAGAAATTTATTAATTGGTAAAAGAGATAAAATGGAAGCTAATCACATCATCCAGTCAAGATCTCGGTGCCAAGAGGAACAAGAACCAAACTTATCAATAAAAAGTAGAATGAATGAGGAAAAGAAACAGAAAATAGATTAAGGATAATGATTGTTAAACTGAAAATAGAAGAAAGATATAGGAACTAAGGTAATGTACGCTTGATCGAAATTGGAAATTCCGGAACGAGGATAATGAATAGTAAACCGAAAGGACAAAACGGAACAAGAGGAGCTGCGAAAAAAAAAAAGGCTAGAATTCAAAATGATTCTTGTAGATACGACAAGACGGAATTAATAGATAAACAAATAATTCAAGTGCCAAACATCTAGACTTAAAGCAACTGATGAAGTTAGCAGAAGAAAGTCAACAATAATTGCCTCAATGCAGTACAAACATTGAAAACCTGACTAAAACTAATACGTCAAAGATGACCAACCTGAAAGCAAAGGAATAAATAGAAGTGATGAGGAAAATTAAACCAGGAGAGTAGAACAAGTGTAGAAAGAAATTATCTGGTAAATCAACCGACAAGTACAGGAAGTTGTTACTACTACTATCACCACTAAGAACAATACTGGATAAATCGCACTACTAACCTGTCCTTTTCATTTGTAGAGGAATTGCATTTAAGCTATTCTTTGTTGTCTCATTTTGAATACTACTAATCTTGTGTTTGTTTGCCTGTTTCTCTGGCGTCGTGTCTATCAACTCTCTGTACACTTCAGTCAATACCTCATTTATACGCTACTTTCATAAAATTAGCATAAAAGAACTACAAATCTGGCTTAAGTGTACAGAGAGTTGTAAGGTAAGATGACAAAGAAACAGGCCAGAGATTCTGCGAGGCTTTTAGGTTTTGGGGGAGGTAATAAAGTAAAAATTGGGAGTGTGTAAGTTTAGTAGGGTTTTTATTGATTTCTAACCGTAAAAATTTTAAAGTTGAGGGCGTGCGCTCGAAAATTTGGGAGCTATGGCAGAATCACTGAAACCGGCACATAACGTACACAAGATTAGTAGTACTAGAAATGAGAGGACAAAAAGAGAAGCTTAAACGCAGTTCCTCAATAATAATAGTGTGACTCATCTAGGGTAGTGTTTTCTAGTATTGTAGTCTTGTATTAAGTAACTCTATTGTGGCTGACGCTTGTAGAATTGTTAATGAATTTTTCACTAATATACGTCAGCGAATCCTTCATTGTCAAGGTGGGTCAAGAAAGGACTATGTGGTTGGAAACATGTTTGGAGAAAGTAAATAAGTTAAATCGGGGTGCTCTATTTAGCATGGTGCGCCGCATTAGTGGATAGGGTGTAGTGTTGCCATCCAATTCATAATTCTACGAGGAACATGAGGCAGAAGTGTTAATTGTGTTCACAGTTCCTAGTGGCATTCTTCCGTGCCTTTGACAGCGTAGTGATAATTTTAAGACTTTTTGAAACTTATGTCATATTTGGTATTATATCATATTTAAGTTTTTCAGAAATATTACATTTTAATTCAGATTTCCATTACTATAACACTTCAGAAGTTCTTCCTGAGCTCAGATATACGTAATGTCTGATGGTAATGGTGGTAGTTTATGAAAGGAGATCAGTGGACACCTTGGACGCTATATACGAATACCAATAATAAATAAAAAAAAAAGTTGCTATTAGCGTATAAAAATGTAAGATTTAACAACAGTAACATTTCTAATAACTACGTAATCAGAGTCAGTAAATATTCTGGGAAGTCTAAACATTCTTGTCTCATAGCCGCTTATAATCACAGAAGTGGTTTGAGAGGAAAATATTGTGCAATAGCAAAAATATATAGTTTTGCGAGCGGATGCTCTTCAACTTTTGCCCGCTGTATTACTTTCGCAAAGTAAGAGCGTCGGGAAGTTCTTTTAAGCGTTTTCATGAAAAGAATTGGCTTCGTTTTTCGAACAATTCACCACAAGTATTACGGACGCTTACCTGAGAGTTTATCGCATTTCAGATCTGTAGTCTTACATACATCTAATTTTCATTTGAAACTCCACTTCAACGGTTACAGTATTGATTCGTTTTTTATACATTTTTTTTCCCCCTTACGTGGATGCATTTTTCAGGGTGTGCGAAAAGTATTGAATTATTTTGGAGAAGTTTTGTTTTCCTTTATCGGATGAAATACTCAGTCAGTAATGATTTTTAACGTTTAAATTTCGTGATAATTTAACACTTGTGTGTTAAAACATAAGATGTCAGTTATTGAAACATAAATTGTCATGTGTATATGTCATTTTTAATTTTGATTTTTTTTTTCTGCCTCACTTTTGTGTAACCCACTTATATATATTTATTCATACTTTAGCCTTCTGTATCCAGCCTTATCTAATTAAGTTTCTAAAGCATCATAAATGCATATTTTGTTCTTTTTTTTCCGGAAATGTTAAATATAATGAGGTGATGCTACAAATAAAAAGTCTCGTTCCAGTGTTAATGGGTGGTTGACTGTGGCCTAATTGGGGCAAGATTTGAAGACAACCGATTTCGGGCAATCTGAAAAAGTCAGGGAATTAGTACTGGCCAAATCAACATGAATCCTGCATATTTGAAAACATGTCATTACCACACAACTTGCTACAGACCGTTCTCGCTCAGTGTACGAATATATAATGCACTGTCCTATACATCGCTAGTCTCGCGGCCTTGGTATAGTTTGTGATTCTCCCATCGCATGGCTCATTTGCACGGCCATGACTAAAACGTTATTTATGGGATGATTCAATATGAGAAAATACAGACCCCCTCTTACAGTAATTCATTTAAAGAGGGTTTCGTAATCTGGAAATGATAATTAACGTAAAAGTTAAAATACAGCTAAATCATTGACGGTATTTTCTATTTATTTGTACTACCAAGTTTGGTTGAATTGGGTGCAAATTGAGTTTTTAGTTTGAGTTTCGTTACTGTAGAAACGAGACTACGTATCTTTAAGATTCGACAATGTAGCCACTAGAGGAACGTCCTTAGAAGTTTTCGTGAAATTTGGTACATCCATTCCTGAACAAACCTGAAATAACGTACATACGCATTACCCTCGTCCTTTTTCTGAAATCTGTTAACAATAGATGTCTTAGTAGCGTGCCAAAGTAAAGCCCTGCAGCATTACAACAGTATCATACGGCTCGAACTTCTACAGCAGCAGGGTCAAAGCAGGCTTTCTAGAAGCTCACGAAGATCCTATTTGTAAAATATAATACTTAGGCGCGACTGGGTGAACTAACTCTTTAAGTATTAATCATGAAAGAACAACGAATGGATGAAAATATAGATTTCTTTATTGTGAAAAGTCGTCGTGTAAGCTTGAAATATCGGTGAAATAATTTAGGAGTTTGTATATCTAAGAACCGAATCGAGGAAGAACAGTAAATTTTATTTGGTAAGAATAATGCTGCAGTGTGTTTATAAGCTGACTCCATTGTTTAAATCAGTTTTATCGAGTTTATTCTGTCAGTTGATGGTATCCAAATCTACACGTAAGTTCGTCCACCTCGAATTCAGTCCCCCGTGATTTAGTGCTTACAGAGAAACACTGGATAGGCGGTACTGGTTCGGATCCTTCTCACGCCGGCTTTCTGACAGGTTTTCTACTGTCCAACCTGGCAAATTCCGGGATGACGCATCTTATAGAGGATCTAACCACTACCTTCCCCATTCCTTTGAGTGTTCCCTGAGGGATATCATCTCTCGCGTGCCAGCCTTAGCCTGAAGACGCTGTAAAGGCGATACGATAAATGTAACCTTTCATTTCTTTCGATCATCGTGTAGGGAGAAACGAGTGTGATAACTTTTATATATTTATACACTTTAATTCCGATACTTAAAAATTCTATTGTTCTCCGGTGTACACATGTAGGTATAATTCAAAATCTTCTTAGGAGTTATGTGCATTTACGACCACATAAAAAAAAAAAAAAAAAAAAAAAGAACGAAAATCAAAGGGTCCCCAGCACAATGTTGTTAAGAGCCGCAAGCTCTTAGCGCCGCCACTAATCATGTGAAAGGAGCCTGTACAATACAGTAGGGAAGCTGTCTACTGTTCTCTTGTTGAGTCATTGCTTATATAGGGCAACAAACAATTGTAGTTCATATCATAACAGTTATTTTGTTATATATTTCTTGCATATTTTTTTAATCAAAATATTTCCCCTCCCCTCAGATGTGATATTCGAATAATAATGGCAGAAAATGACTCATATTCAATTTTTTTATTTCTTAATATCATCATGACGCATCTTATTTGTAATATTAATTTGTATTTATTCCCATTTTCGTTGCAGATCGTAAAATGGAGTTTTGATGTAACGTTAGAGGTTAACATGATGGTCGCCAGTGAAGCGGAGACCTCTTGGCGAGGTTTATAATGCAAACGAACGTACGTGTATATAAGTGCCATTCATATTGCAATGTGCTTGAATGTAGGATCTGAACTGACTTAACGTGAGAATGTGCTTCATGTGTTTTGGTGTATATGTGTGTGAGAGAATGAAGTGAAACAATTTATCATTACAATTAGTGTCTTACCTCATCTAGATGCCTTATGGAACATTAATTTAGATAATTGACGATATACTAATTCAAATTCAAAAGAATGTTTTTTGATAAAATTTTTTGTTGTAATACAATTTTTTAGAAAAATAAAAAAATTCAAAGTACTACCGAGATTTTTTTTTCGAAAAGAGAATAATGTAAATTGAAGTGGTGCAGTATTCGTTAGAAAGTATAAAACTCGGATGAACGATCAAGCTCTCTTAGTTTTCGAGGTACATAGTTTTGATCCGAAACTTTGACCGGAAATGGATTTCATACAGTGGGAAATAAAATGGATATTTCTTTATAAATCGTAAACGATGCCTTGGAGGAAGTGCCTATTTGGAAGTTGGTTTGTGTCAACAGGTAGGAGCTTAATTAAATATGGTGTCGTCTTCCTCTACCATTCGACAGGCTTAAGCCGTTTGACACCTCCATCCACCACACTATTGGTCCATCAAATCGGTTTCACACTCATTTGATATTAATTAGATATCTGATCATACTTTAAAAAATCTCCACCAAAGTATGGAACTTTATGGAGTTCTACGTTGTTCGTGGTGACTTAGAGAGTTTTGAGAAGAAAGTGAAATTAAGAAATGCAATCGCGATTAAATTACAGAAGCAAACTTTAATAGTGCCTTAAGGAAGATATACTTAAACAGCCAAAGCATCATCAAACAACATAACCGATTTTGGAAACATGACAGTTTAGCTTTTAAACTGATCTGAGCAGAGCAACGCACCAACAGTCATGGATGAACTTTTGATCTGAACTTTGACGTTCTCAAGCAAATTCTGCATTCTAACTTTTTTTTCTCACACTTTGACTGAATGTCCCTTTCAAATCCTCTATTTTTAAATCAATGTTTGGGTTCTGCTAAGGTCAGTTGTTAGGTAATGGATCAGCGATTACGTTAATTATGAACTGGCATATTGACGTGACAATTTCGTGATTCAGTGACTTATCCTGCCACTTGATCTACAAAATTTGTCTGTTTTCTTTCCGTTACATAATAGCGCTTGTTTGTTTTCTTCTTCTGCGGTCGCATTTAATTTGCTTGGTAGTGTTCCTTTATTTTGACAGGCACATCTTAGATACGTGTTTCCTACGATATACAGTTTTGTACAAAAAAATTTCCTCTTGTACAATCGCACTGCCACAATATCATCATTGGGTTGACAGTGTTGCTAACCGTTTATATATTTTCCTCAAATGGCACTATATCGGTTATATGTAAAGCACGTCCTGGGTTCGATCCCAGCGGCCGACCATCCTGACAGGGTTTTCCTCAGTCATACCAGGCAAATGCCGGGATGGCACCTTCAACACAGACCCTGGTCGCCACCTTCCCGAATCATTTCCTCTGCCCTATCCCGGCCTGAGCCTTAGATACCTAAAGGCCATAACTAAAAATTCAAATTCAAATGTAAGGCACAGAGTGCAGTGTTAGAAACAATAGTATACGAGATGAAAGGTACAAATTAAACATTTTGAGCATTTAACTTCGTATATTATTCAGTTTGCAACACTACATTGTGCTTACAAAGTTTATCACCATTAGAGTAGAGGGTATCAACATTAAAATGTTTTTAAAAATATTTTCGATCCTGTCTCATATCCACTGACGAGTCTTACGTATTGTATGTATGTATTACACAGACGAATAAATTTCTATTCTATTCTGTTCAAATAAGCTACATGGAAAAGTATTAAAACTATAGCAGGTAATACTGTTAGCTAAGTGGCATTACTTTTAACTTCTGATACAAATCGACTTTTTGCCGGCCGAGCGGTCTGCGGCGGTAGGCCATCGGCCCGAAGGTCCTAGTTACGAGTCCCGGCATGGGTGTGGATTTTAACAGCTAAAGGCGAATCGTGATGGGCCGAAGTCCAAACTTACTAGACTGGCCCATATAAAAATAAAGTTTACCAAAGTTTTACAAATCGACTTCCAACAATATACTTTTTATTTTCAGGTTTCCGTTTGTGATTTGTCGAGAAATATTCATTTACGATTGTTAGAAGTCGAGTTTCGGATCGAAGCCTTTTAAAATGCTCATTATCGTACTTTAGTTCACAATGGTTCATGATGTCTTCAAATCTTACAACGTTAATTTATCTCATTTCCCGACGTCATACAACGATGAAAATTTGCACAGCGACGTAAGTTGGGGGACAATACAATATTCCATTGTTACTTTCATATATTTCTAAATATTTTAGAAGCATATTCTAATATATGTATATATTTTTTAATATAGACTTCTTTATCCTAAAATAAGTACTAGGCTGCAACTATATTTGGTTTTGACTGGTTGCAGAACACACTAGGATTTAGATCACAAAACATTATCTTGAGAAAAAGTATCTGAACACCGAAATAACTCATGCTTTTCTTAAACAATTCGTACTAAAAAGTTTATGCATGGCTAAAAAGAAAAGCATGAGGCGTGCCAATTCAAGAATCTATATGAGAGCGCGCCGCATGCTTTTCTATTTAGTCATGCATAAACAAAATTATTTTTTTACTTTTTATAGGGCCTACGAATTGTTTAAGAACAGGTATGTCTTTAAAAAGTTTTTTTTCTTCTTCTTGTTTTGGCCTCCTAATTAAATGAAAATCTTGTATATTTTGCATGGTGAATACATTGAATCAGACGTAAAAAGTTAGCCTACTCCGATTGTCGATTTCGGAGTAGCAATTTGGAGCTCCTGTTTGTAAGTAATGCATGATTAAAAAGATTAGATGTTCGCTACTTAAACTTGCATTTATTTAAAAATTATGTGTACATAGAAATCCTGACAGACAAGGCTGGAGACGAGAGAAAATCACTGCTTGAGAGACAAGGTGTATATTGAATAGAAAAAGTAAATGATGTTAAAAATAAATAATGCTAAGATGAAAAGGAAAGAGCCCAACAAGAATAATAGCGAGGACTGAACTTTGTTGTAAATGCCTGCTGTTATCGTATCGTATAAAGTAATGTCAACATGTGTAAAATGTATACGTGTGAATGACCTTTACGTTAGTGAAAATAGCAATATACACAAGCGAATAGGAGTCCGATTTAACTCCTTGAGATCCCTATAGCGAAATAAGTTTTTTTTTTTTTTTTTAATTTACTGTGTCGTAAGTTATGGAGGTCACTTACACACCACACCCCCTGAATAGAACTCACTCTGCGCAACATAGATGTACACAAGTTATATTTATGCAAACGATACTTGTAAAAGTAAAATATAAATCGATTAAAACTAGAAAAAAGGGTGTACTCTACCATTAAAGTAGTAGAAATCTTTCTAACCCAGTCCAATGATTAACATCGAAGACGTCGGATTGGCATTCAGGTTCCTGGCTGAAGTTTT